>APFE031238626.1:302038-378270 GCA_000404065.3 Pinus taeda
AAATAATAAAATAATAAAACTACTTTTTTCAACTTGTATTTTCAACTTATCTCCCTAAGGTTTTACTCAAATTTCGAGCAGGAGTATTTGTTGGATGAACAATTTAATTCCTCATCCAAGGAGTACCTATGTTGCATACTTTCGATGGACCTTGCTATACGAAAAATGAGAAATACATGAAAAACATGATTGCAATCATGTTTTTCATGTATTTCTCATTTTTCGTGCAATCACGTTTTTCATGTATTTCTCATTTTTTGTGCAATCACATTTTTCATGTATTTCTCATTTTTTGCGCAATCACGTTTTTCATGTATTTCTCATTTTTCGTATAGCAGGGTCCATCGAAAGTATGCAACATGGGTACTCGTTAGATGAGGAATCAAATTCTTCATCCAATGAGTGTTTCCGCTCGAAATTTGAGTAAACCCTTAGGGGTATAAGTTGAAAATATGAGTTGAAAAAAAGTTTCTTTTTTCCCTCTAAAATTTGATGATGAAATCTTATCTTATTTTATTATTTCCACTATTATTTTATAATTTCCTTAGGAGGCTCTTTTTAGACCTCAAAATTCCCCTAATGGCTATTGTGTTCATAATCTTTGAGGTGTGATGTTGCATCTATCTGTTGCTTTGAGTTTAACCTTTGATGAAAGATTGATGTCATGATGCTAATAGCCATGATAGATAAATGTTCTAAAAGATTTGTTGTTTCTTGACTCTAGTAGACACAAGCTGATGAGATGAATGAAGATGAATGAAATAGATCCCTAGTCAAAGGGAGAATCTCTTTTCCAGACTCATACTCATATTATTATTTGCATTATGTGTTGCTGAAGTATCATTTATATGCATCTGATAGTATTGATCTGCATCGGAGTCTCAGATCTGAAGCATGTGCAACAATTAGGGTTTTTGCTCTAGACGCAGTCACAGAATTGGGATATCTCGTCCCTAGACGCACGCATGCTAAGGCCTGGAGAGCGTCCAGATAGCTAAAGACGCTTCCATGCTAACCTGAAGGGAGCGTCCAGGGGTTTGACTATAGTTGACCATCATCTGAAGCTGTCTGAACTCTGAATCAAGATGTTCCTGACATATTCTGAACTATAATATGATTTCTAAGGTTGTTGGGTTAAATTTCTGATCACATAAAAATGAAGTATTATGCATGAAATCGGATGGTCACCTGGAAGATGTCAGTACCATAGATGTATTGCAGATAATATCAAGATCTGCAAGCGGAAAAAGTTTGAATGTTTTCCATTACATGAACATGCAAACTGAACTTGTGTTTGTAGGTAGCCGGGACATACATATAGATATGTCACTATGTTTGTGCTACAAGAGGCTAACATGATTTGGTTGATTGATATAGATGAACAGTGTTTTGTCATGATGCTTGACAATATCTTTGAATTGATGATTGAGATATGCTTTGACTATAGATCTCTCTGTGATAGCAAATTTGGACTTGACCTGATATCTGATGATCTGATTTGAGAATTGTTGATTTGCCTTGATATGAATGCTACATGGGCATAATGACTTATGTGGGTATTCGGAAAAATGATTTTGTATTGGCCTCCTCGTTCCTAGCACAATGATTGAGGTAATGATAGTTGTGATTTAGCATGAAATTGGAACCTACATGAGTCATCCTTGGTGTATGCATTTGCACCTAGTGACAAAAATGACTTGTATTATGATTATGAGAATGACTTGATAAAGTTCAGATTGATAATGCATGGTTGATGACAACTTGTTGGCATGATAATAAATGAAGTCAAGATTTCATATGAGCTCTACCTGTCACCTCGTTAAAAGTATTGATACTGTGATAGTGATGACTTTGATGATGGTTGTGCTTTAGCATCTAAACTTTGGTGAGGTGACTTTGTTGATGTGATGATACAACATTGATTTATGTAAGGCTGATTATGTTGGCTTAGCAAGGCATTATTCTTAGAGCATTGCATAAAGCAAGCTCGTTGATCCATATATGTCTATATTTGACAGTTATCTGATAAAGTTAGGATGATGAGTTCCAAGGTATAACTTTGATATTGATTATGGCTTTGGTTTTATATCCTGATGGTCTACCCTTGACAGGCGATGAACCTCTGATGATCTAACTTAGAGGGAGATAGTGTCTGAAGCTCGAAATGATTTATCTTGGCATGATGAATCGATTTTTGGAATTTGGAAAAGAAATTCTATAATGCAAAGCTATTGAAAAATGTTTTTGAATAATGAAAATGCAAATCCTTGGATACTCTGATTTGAAGTTCAAAGATGTTGTTGAGCTGGACATGGCATGCGACTGTTGATTGAAGCATTGATGTTCTGTTTTGAATATCCATTTGTATATATATGATGTGCATAGAACTAGCCACTTCATTCACATAGAGTAGCCACCGAGCATCCTTTAAAATATCTGCATGAGATATTCTATTTTTGAGGTTGAGATATTTCTCCTATGATATGTGATTGCATGGATGCATTGTTGTTGATAGAGATTATTGTTAAGAACATTTGGATGTTGCTTTAGTATGAGATTTGCCATGATATCTTGGATGTGAGGTCCATAGTATGATTGAGGATGAGTATGATGTTGCTAGCATGGTTAGCTGTGAGGCATGATGAAGAAGCTCCTTAGAGAGCTGTCTGAGCATGATTTGGATATGACATGGATACATTGTAATCCGATTATCAAAAAGTCCCATATTTATAACTGGGACTGAGATACTCTCATATATTGAGACAGTGCAGTTGTTCGAAACAAGCTCAGGCTTGTGGTTGGCACCTCCTTGAGAAAGAGGATGATTATGGTATCCTTTTGTGATTTATATGATTATTTATGTTCTGACATAATATTTGATTTGATGTTTGGTATGAAAAGGAAACAACTGCTATTGAAACAAGTTGATATCAGTTTTGAGTATGATGAGAGCAACATTGAACGAGGACACTGAGCCAACTCTTCCTCCTTGTCTGAGCTCCCAGGGTGAGGAATTGAGATGGAGGGCTCTCGGGTTGAGGGAACTCTAGACAATAGGGTATGACCCCTATCTATTACCCATAGGGTTGAAGATGTTGCTCCCCTATCTTAATAGGGTTGGAAAATGTTGCTCCCTTGTTTGGTCTTTGCAGACTATACCCCGGTTGGCATCATACCCACAAGATGGGCTTGTCAGGAATACCACTCCTCGTTTGGGCAACGAGTTGAGAGTGTACTTGCGGTGTACAACCCAATTCGATTATGATGCAGGTGTTCTACCACATGACTATTTAGGGTCATCGATGGGAAGATCAGTAGGCAATAGGATGGGTTGAGATAACCCTGTGCGATTCCAGGTTGAGATTAAGCTCCTTGATGTGATCCCAGGGTCGATATGTGCTCCCTCGTGTGTTTGGATATCCTATTGCTTGATATGCGGTCATAGATGTATAGCTCCCCCATGAGATTCCAGGTCGAGATGTGTTCCCCGATGTGATTCTAGGTTGAGATGTGCTCCTTGATGATATGCTCTCTGATCATTGATGACGATTGATGATGATATTCTAGGTAGTAGTGTGATGACAGAGATTCCAGTTAGCAACTTGATGGATTGAGGGTGGTCGCTTAAGCTCCCCTCCAGTAACCAATTCTTCTTCTTCTAGATTCAAGAATGTTTAGCACACGAGTAGGAACAATTAAGAGATAAGCAAGATAAGTGTGGGATAGATCGAGATGTACATTGATGATCTGTGATGATGAGATACTTGAGGTGGTCATGGCATGATGACTATGTGACAGAGATGATCAGGGGTGATACATGATGACGCTTGAAGATTCAAGAATGGTATATGATCGATGGACATATATTGGGAGGTAGAATTCTCCCTAGTTGAGAGGGAGTGTTAATTTTTTCAATTACGGTCAAATTCCACCTTGGACAACTCATATGACCGAGATGATTATTGCATTAGATTCCTCTTTTTGAGAGGACCAAAATTGACCTAAAGATCACTCAATTTGGTCAAGCAGAAGTTGAGTTTTGAAATATTTTATCCATACATGTATTATGGAACGGGTCGACCGTAATGACATGTTAAACTGCTTAGGTTGGTCTCAACCCCAAGTGGACCCTCATGAAAGCTTATAAATAGAAGAGACCTCAGGCTCATTTGGACACATTTTTATCAAGCCATCTATAATATCTCGTTTCAAAGATATTTCCCAAAACCCTAGTAAACCCCAACTAAATACGCACAAATGATATAATCACTGGGAAGCTTAGAATGATAAAAATAACAACAGTGCAACATATAATAATGGAAACATGAAATATAAGCAGAGACTCAAGAAATGCAGAGAGAAATGCTAAGCCATTTTATTATACTGAGTAATGGAATGAGTACAGGAGGTGATCAGAAAAGATGGCAGCTCGACTTGCACCAGGCAAGTGAAGAAATACACTCAGAATAGCAAAGGAATGGCCTCTCTCTAAACTGCGTGGATGCTGCTGGGAAACTGCTGTGTTTCTGCTAGAGATCAAATGAGGATTTGGGACTGTTCCCCTCCTTAGAAGATGCTGAAACTTTGGAATCAGCCTCTACTCAGAAAACCCAGAAAACCCAGAAAGCGTTTCTGAAATGGCCGAACCCCGAAAATCACCCCCTTGGGGAATCATGCAATCCCTCAAGGCTCTGCGCTGCTACTGAGTAGAATCCTCAAAAATACTGCCTGAAACTCTGTCAAACTCCTCCAATATGCAAGAGCTGATCTCTTGCTCATTCTCCCAGCTCAACTCCTCCACAAACCCCCAATTTGGAACTGCTCCCAGAAAAACTGCGTCCCTCTCTCTCAAGACTGCGCAGTCCTCTAATGCTCAGCTCCACCTAAATGCCAAAGATCAAAACTATTGCAAAACGACTACTGAAACTACCTTGCTCGAGTAGGCACTCGAGGTCCCCCGGGGCTAAGGGTGAGATATTCGAACGGAGACACTCAGTGCACTAAACAGTGCTGCAGACAGGCTAAACAACCAGCGTGCTCCAAGTCGAAGTGAATAGCTCAAATGTTCATAACTGAATGCCAAAATGAGGAGGCTCCTCTCTCCTTTATAGCATTGGTCTCTCTCAATCCCAAGGCTTACCTCCTCCAACGTAATCTCCTCTTGCCAAGTGTTCCTTTTCCCATCTGCGCAGTCCCTCCAAGTGTTTGCGTGGGCCCCATCTCTACGTGGTCCCTTGGCCCCCTTGGCTCCATTTTAAGTCACAACATTGTGCTACTAGGAAGTGACTTTTATTCTAAAAGTGAGTTATGTCCCCTTTTCCTCACCTTTTTATTTACAAATATCTATAGAAGGCAAAATTGAGCAAAATCGAATATTCCAATTGGCCATGGCTAATTAGGAATATTACACCGTCTTCTCTTCTCTTATTGTCTTGGTTTGCATAGGTCTATCAAAGGAAAGTTCGCACAAGGGTCTAAAATCTCAGGGTTGAAGCTTGCACTGATCTAGGGTTTTCTGGACCTCGAACGCTGGCACCGAATTGGACATTTTAGTCCTTGGATGTTGACACATAGTGGTCCTGACAGCGTCTAGGGAGCCTTGGACGTTGGCACAGTGTGTTATGGGAGCGTCAAGGGTTTCAGTCTTTAGATGTTGGAATTTCTAAGTCTAACCCATTAGAAATTCTTCTTGCACTATCTGATTTATTTCTTCCTACTTGTTCATTTACTTAACAAGTTATTTACCATGTAAATACTGAAAATAAATACAAGTACAGTATCAACAAATACAGATCATCGACTGAAAGTAAACAAGCACATAAGTGACACTGTTGTTTTTGGACTAATGTCCCCGGAAACCCAATGCGGGAAAATGGTGTAGCTATTAAGAGGGTTTTATTATTATGTAGTTTCAGAATACAACCAGGGTGCCAAAAATGGCTCACCCAATAGAGAATGCCCTCGGTAGTAGTACCTCTTAGTCAGAGACATATGTTTCGGTTAAATCATCGGAGGAACAATCCCATAGCAACATTGCAGCACTTCTGTTGCTCTCTGTCACCCTATCCAGCTCTCCAGCGCCAATCTGCCCCATGAAATCTCCCAGCATCAGCCTCTAGGGTTTGCGTTAGCGTCTCTGGCCCAATGTTAGCCCAACATTAGCCTATTTGGCCCAGCGTCAGCCTCTCGGGGCTCTGCGTCAGCCTCCCACGCTGGCCCTCCTTAGGCTCTGCGCAACTCCTGGCTGCCTCTGCGTCAACCCTATCCCGGCTTCTACGTTGATGCTCTCAGTATTATCTCTGTCTCTCTGCTACTGTATTCACTACCCCTCGGCTGCAACTCTGATCACTCCTTCGATTTCCTCAGCAAGCCCTGCCCCAGAAAATCGAATTCTTGATTAACACAGTGTGTCCTCCAACTGACCCTCAAGCCTCTTCTTATACTTTTCTCGTTGATGATTCAACGACTGAGATTAAGTCCCTAATCAACGGCTAAGATTAGATCTGGCTTGATCCATGACTTTTGGACCATTCTAACTTAGTTTTATATTAATTCACATTTTCCTAAGTTTAGACTAAGGAACTCCATTAAAAACATTAATTATTTTAATATCTCCTAAACTGGTTAGATTCTGCCCAAACCATTTCCGGGTCTGGGAGATCTCATGTGCTTTAGCCTCTCGACCAATTTTCGTGGCTAGAGCACATACGATGCTACCCCAAATCAACACGAGATATGGATTAGGTTGTATTAGTCCCCGGACGCTCACACAGAGATCTTGAGAGCGTCCGGGCATTCCACATTGAACACTGGGTGTAGGCTAAGGAATGGGGGAATGTTGAGCTCAAAAGCATTGTCTCCTACAACCTTGGTAATGGTGTATGGGCCATATTGGAGTGGTCCGAGCTTCCGATGGGCTTTGGTAAGGCGTTCTTTCTGCAAATGCAATCAAACTTTTTTGCCCACCTGAAACTTGTGTGGCACCTGATGTTGATCATGTCGCTGCTTGTACTTAGCATTTGACTTCTCCAAGATGTCGTGAACCTGTTGGCAGATATGTTGGATGTGTTCAATAAATCTAGTCGCTTTATCAGCCTCAAACAATACATGTGCGGGTTCTGTATGTGTAGTCGCATGAGGTATGGCAACATCAATCAGACACAATGGTTGAAATCCTAGACCCACTTGAAGGGGACTACGACCAGTGGAGCTATGGAGAGCTTTGTTATAACTGTGCTGCACATACCGAAGACTCTCATCCTAGGTTCGTGGATGCTTGGAGTTGTACATGTGGAGTATGTGCACTATCATCCTATTAACGACCTCGATCTGGTCACCAGTCTGAGGATGGAAGGCATTCGACTTGGTGAGCTTGGTGTCCAATAGTGTCCAGAGGCTTGACCAAAATGTGCTCAGGAACCTGCTATCCTGATCTGGTATAATAGTCCGCGGGATCCCAAAATGTACCCACACTCGTTCAAAGAAGATTTTGGCAATGTCCTCTACTATGATACTCTTCTTGCAGGCTGCCAATATAGTCATCTTAGAAAATCTGTCCACAAATACAAATACACAGTCATTCATTACCATGCTTGGTGGAAGGAAGGCCAGGCATATAGTCCATGGAGATGGATTCCCACGGCTAGCTGGGAGTAGGTAGAGTGTACAGACTTTGCTTCTTGATGGTTGGCTTGGTGATGGCAGTGCAAAATCTGATATATTTCCCAACATCCAGTCGGTGTTTTGGCCAATAAAAGTACAATTTTCTCCACACCAAAGTATCTTGCGACTGGACTGTAGCCCGCATCTCAAATTAGCTTAGCACGCTTGCTTGAAGGAACACAAAGGTGGCCCATGTAGCATAATAATGTGTCCTGGAGATGGAAATTAGGAACTTGCTTTCCATCTACTAGCATCTAGTATGTGGAGGCGAACTTTGGATCAATTTTGTATAGTTGTGGCCATCCAGAGGTCGCGTGGCCACAAGAGTTGAGAATAGTAGTCAGTGCTACAATTGGGGGCCAGCTAAGGTAGTCTGCAACATGATTGGTGCTGTCCTTTTTGTATTCAATGTTTAAGTGGAATTGTTGCAGATATATAGACCACTGCTGATGGCTATCGTTTTGCAACTTTCCTTGTGTCTGTATAAACTAAAGAGGTCGGTGATTGGTGTGGATGACCGTCTCCTTCCCTAGAATGTAATGGTTCCATTGCCGGAAAGCCTGCACAATGGAATACATTTTTTTATCATAGGTGGGGTACTTTCAAATTGTATCGAAATGTGTCTCACTACGATAGGCCACTGGATGTCCGTGTTGGGTGAGGACTGCACTAATAGCATAGTCGGAGGTGTCTGTCTCAATTTCAAATGGTTGTTGCAGGTCTGGCAGTGTGAGTACCCATGTAGAGTAGAGGTAGTGCTTCAACTCAACAAACGCCTTTTGTTGGGACTCAGATTAGGAAAACTTTGATTTTGGCTCGCCCTTAGTAATCTGACTCAAAGGCCAAGCAATATGGGAGAATCCCAACACGAACCTCAGATAAAAAATTGCAAGGCCTAAAAGGTTGCGAAGCTCTGTTTGAGTGGTTGGGGCTGGAAAATCCCGAATTACTTGGATCTTAGTCAGATCCACATGCACGCCACGCTCATCTATGATGTAACTAAGATATTGGACCTGGCTCATGCCAAAGGTGCATTTCTCATTGTTGGCGCACAATTTGTGCCACTGAAGGGTTTGAAGGACTTGCCAAATGTGTTGCAAGTGTTCTTCCCAACTCTTGCTGAAGATGAGGATGTCATCCAGATAAACAACCACGAATGAGTTGGTGAAGGGTCACAAAATGTCATCCATTAGCTCATAAAAGTAGTTGAGGCATTTGTCAACCCGAAGGGCATAACCAACCATTCAAAAATGCCTTGAATTTGATGGCGGTCTTCCATACATCTGTGAGCTCTATTGGAAGCTGGTGATAGCCAGACTTCAAATCGATCTTGTTGAAATACTTGGCCCCCTTGAGTTGGTCCAGAAGGTCATCAATCCGTGGGATTAGATACTTGTTCCTGACAATGATTTTGTTTAGTGCCCGATAATCAATGAAGAGCCTCCAGGTCACATCCTTCTTCTGTACAAGTACAATCAGACTCACACAAGGCGAGGAACTTGGTCGGATGTGCCCCTTTTGCAGCAACTTCTGGATTTGCCGATTGATCTCTTCATTTTCCAGAATGGAGCAACGATATATCGACCCATTGGGTAGAGGTGCTCCAGGAGTCAGATCGATCTAATGCTTGACCTGACAGTGCAAAGGTACCCCTGTGGGTGAGGAGAGGATGTCCCTTTATTCTTCCACGACCGTAATCACCTGTTTCTGTTGTGTGGAGGAACCCTTTCCGGGGCCCATGGTGTGGCTACGATCGTCCCCTTACTTTGAGAGCGAATCATAAAGAAAGCAAATTTCCCAGTCTAGGAGATGATCTTACTGCATTGCTTAGCAGAGATCAAAGAGATGGCAGTGGGCAGGGCTACCTCCGGTATCCTGTATAAGTTATTAACCAAATAAATAATAACAGAGCGGGGTCTAGACTCATATACAACATGTTGCTTCCACAAGTATGGTTTTCCTAATAATACATCACAAACTTCTAGAGAAGCAACATCACATAGTACCTCATCTGTGAAGAGCTTGATGTTGTAGGGAATGCGACACTGTTGGTTGATGCAGAGATCTCGTCCTTGATGAAGCCACTCGATGGTGTACAACTGTGGATGTGCTGTAGTCGGTAGGCCCAACCGCTTCACGACCTCTGCTGAAATGAGGTTCTTTTGGCTCCCATTGTCGACAATGAACTACAACGGAGAACCCTTCACCCACATCTGTGAGTGGAAGAGGAGTTCCCCCCTCCTCTGGATCTTCAGGTTCAGTCTTCTGGATCTTGGTGGTGGCCACGGTGGCATTGGGCTCCGCATCATTGATCTGCTTCCCTTTGTTATTCCCTTTGTTAGGTTTTGACTCAGAGTCAAAACATCCGTCTGATTCGGAAGCCTTCAGCGTAGTCACCAGTGACTGTTTGGCCTGACACTTAGTTGTGTTATGAGTGGAGCTCTTATGGAACTCACACGACTTCCCCGTGTCCTTCTTTGTCTTTATTGAGTTGTTCTTTGCTTGCCTCTTCAGCAGGTTATCCTGGGTTGCCCCGCGTTGGCTTTGTCCTTTGCTCTGTTGTTTGGGAGCACCTTTCCCTTGCTTCGGATTTGCGAATCCAAAGTCTTGCTTTTTTGTTTGAACTTCTGCTAAATCTTGATAGTGTATCTGTACGTCGTGCCGAGCGAGGAGATGTCCAAGAACTCCATCTCATCCTAGATTTACTTGTGTAGACAGTCATGGTACTTGAGTACCAAATGCCGCTTAGAATCCTTGATACCCAACTTCATGCGAAGGGTATGAAAAACATTGGTAAACTCTGGCAAGTCTTGGTCCCTTCCTTGCCGCGGTGTTGTCCACTTTATGTATTTATCCTCATAGCTCCCGACATGGTAGTACTGCTCCTTGATGGCATCCTGAAACGAATTCCAAGTGGGTGCAACTGAAAATAGTGAGGGTGTACTTTCGTCCTTCTCATAGTAGGTTTCCCACCAGTGCTTGACGTGGGGGTGACTTTGAGAAGTGCAAAAGAAATTAATTCCTAGTTGGAAAAATCATGAACAAAAAATATCCTTTTAGCAGATTTAACCATTTATCTACGGCGTTCAGATCTATTTGACCTTCAAATATGGGGATGTCAAAGTTAACTTGTACCTTAAAGGGTGTGGCGCTTCTAGAGTGGCTGCTGGAAGGAGATGCGTCACCTTTGGGTAGCGCTGAAGGATTTGGGCAAAGTTGTCCATCATCGCATTCATTTGTCGCTCGAGGGCTTCTTCGAGTAAGATTTTGAAAGGATCTCCTGCCCTCTCGTCTTTCTTCTCTTCTGCCATGGGAGGTCGTAGGGGTTTGCGAGGTTGGTCTTGCAAAGGTTCGACCAATTCGAACCCATTCCTTATATCTCGACCTCGTTGGGGACATGCAAAGAAAAACTGAGTAAGAGCAGACCGCTCTGATACCACTGATCCAAACTTAAACAATAATGCAAAAAATTATGGATATAACCATAAATATAGAGTTTCAGCAGAAATAACACTTCATTTCATTAATATCAAATACTGAAATAAACTTACAAACGTAATGGAAATAAATTAGCTCTAACGATGGTAGCTTATCTTTGAGAAGAGATGTGGCGGCTACATCCCTCTAACTGTGTTACAATGAGGCTCGAAGGCCTATTTATTATTGAAAAACATTAGAGAACCCTAAACATATAAAAATCTAACACTAGAAGATGAAGTGCCAAAACTATGGGCCCTATTTGGGTAAATTGGTATATCAAATTATCGGGGTCATAACTTTGGCATACAATCTCCGTTTGACACACACAATACCTCGTTAGAAAGATATATCCAAGGATTACAACTTTCGAATGGAGAACAACAATACAAGTTTCATGTTTGCCTCGATTTTCCCAAAAAATATCATTTAGGGCCTCAAAATGGCTCCAGAAGTTGAGGACTTGAAAAATTGCCAAAAATAGTAAACTGTGCTACAACCTATAATTAAGGAAACTAAAAAACTGAAAGAGATAGTGGTGGGGGTCCAAGTGGAATAGGTAGGTGGCCACCAACATCCACCTGGATCATGGAGGCTCCATCCAACCTGTCTTGATTTTTGAGATCCGTTGCAGCCATCTTTGTGAAACTCAAAATATGGAAAAATATATGCTGGAAATCTCCTCCTTCCAACAAATTTTAACTTTGTTTGCTCCCTTATACTCGGTCTCCTCCCTACAACTAGATCCTATAACCCACACTGGATCCTGCGATTTACACTGGACTACGTAGCACTGCCATGGGATTTCGATCTTGGCATCGGAAACCCTTTTTGACACTGTCACTGCTTGTTGTTGAACGCTGAAGCTGCTCGCTCTACCTCCGATATGGTACTAACACACGATCTACAAAATCTGCAACATACAATGGCTGACAGTGTAACTCTATCTGGCAACCCACAATTGTTTTTTTTGTTGGAAATCACATCCTCCTTTCCTGTGACTGGAAAACTGGAAACTCTCTAAGAATTTTACTAAAAATTCCCTCGGTGTGCTTTTATCTTCCTTGCCTTGCGTTAATTAGCTATTGCAAAAAACATGCTGCAAAATCACTGCACTAGATTTGCTCTGTGAACTAACTGATCTTCTCACCAGAATCCTTCTTCGACAATCCTACTATCTGCTGCTATTGCTCCTAAGGCAAATCAAATTTTTCCTCCATCTTGTACTGGAAATCAAAATTTTTCCTACTATAGTTTGCATTGCCTAGCTAGCCCGCGCAGATCTGGAATTTGTGCTTCAGATCTCCCTCTGAATCTACACAATCTTGTTTCGTTTGGCCTAGAGCCCCTCTGATCCGATCTTAAGCTCTGCTACCATGTGAAAATTTCTTGAATGTAACTGGAGTTTAATCTTCTAACTGTTAGCAGTTTATTTATCTTCTGAATTATTATTTAGCAAATAACGATTAATGTTGATATTTCTGAATCTAACACATCAAAAATTCCTACTGCATTATCTAGTTTATTTCGCCTACTTATTTATTTCTTAACAAGTTATTTAACCATATAAATACTGAAAATAAACACAAATGCAGTCTCAACTCATATACATATCATCAACTGAAATAATAGACAAACACACAAGGGACACCGTTATTTTTGGACAATCGTCCCCGGAAAAACCCAACTTGGGAAAACCGATGCACTAGTTATGAGGGGTTTATTATTATGCAGATTTCTTAAGTACAACTAGGGTGCCAAACTCGCTCACCCAACAGAGATTTCTACCCGACTGTAATACCTCTTCTCGAAGAAAGATATTCTGCAAGTCTGCCCCACGAAAATCCATCTAGTGCTTCTTCAAGGCTCTGCGTCAGCCTTGCTAGTACCAGCGTCACTCGTAAACCCTCTGCGTCAGCCTTTTGCCTCTCTGCGTCAGCTCTTTGGCCTTTTGCGTCACCCACGCAGGCCCCTCAGCCTTTGTGCAGTAACTAGTTGGCTCTGCGTGGCTCCTGCTGGTTCTGCATAGCCCCCCTGCCACTGGACTGATCCTCTGGCACTATCTCTGCCTCTTTGCTATGTACTCACTGCCCCTCACTCCAACTCATATCACTTGTTCGAATTTTCTCAATAAACCCCGCTCTAGAAAATCGAACTGACTGATCAATCTTGGTGTATCTCCAACTGACCCTAAAGCCTCCTCTTATACTTTTACTGTTGAGTCTTCAACGACCAAGATTAGGTCTTTAATCCACGACTAAGATCAGATTTGGCTTGATCCATGTCATTTAGAACATTCTCACTCAGTTTTATATTAATACCCATTAATATTTTAATTTTCCTAAGTTTAGACTTACAAACTCCATTAAAAATATTAATTATTTTAATATCTCTCTAACCGGGTGGAATTTCCCCAAACCATTTTTGGGTCATGGAGATCTCATGTGCTTTAGCCTATCCACCAATTTTCAAGGCTAGAGCACATCTGATGCTACTGCAAATCAACACTCCCTCTTAGCGAGGAATGTGCTATAGTAATGTTCTAACTCTGGACATCACACTGATCCTCTAGCATCGGTACTTGTGTTGATGCTTGGCCTGCTGCCCAACATCCACTGCACTGCTACCTCCTGTACTGTTGCCCATGGCTCTGCCACTGCGACTGCTACATCCGTACTGCAGCGCCCTCTGCATCCGTGGAGCTGCTGGTCTTTCCTCCCAACACTGCATCTACACTGCAACTCTCTCTCGGCATGCTGCATCATGTTGCCCATAGCACTGCCACTGTTAATTGTTGCACTACAACTCACTTACCAATTAGTAAGTAATTGATCTACCCAAATACTGACATCCTTGTTAGCCTAGAAGCCTCCTGATGCTGAAGTCACCTCTGTCGCTATCCTGTGCTTCCTCTGTTGTCTCTGAGCTGCTACAGCCACCTCTGTGCCTCTCGCACTACTGCAACCTCCTTTGTGCCTCTCTGCACTGTTGCAACCACCTCTGTGCCTCTCACACTGCTGCAACCTCCACTGCGTTGCTACAACCCTCTGCACTTTAGAACTGCCTTGTCGCTCCATCCGCATCTTACTTCTACCGACATTCATCATCCTGCTACTGTCATTCGGGGATCCCGTAGCCGGATGTGATCCAAGAGTTGCGGTACCTCAAGGATCTTGCCCCTCATCTTCTATAGTCCTACTGACTACAACTCGATGTCACTCCACCTCTTCTCTAGAGGTGCATGAGCACTCATGGCATAGTTGTCATCCGTCTCGACTTCTTTCTTCGCTTTAGCCGGAGCTGCCTTAGAGTCAAAAGCCTCTCCCTTATTCTTTTCCTGGGACACTGGGTTGCATAATGACCCAGCTCCCCACAATGGAAGCACTTCACCTTGGAGATGTCTTTCTTCTTCCTCTTCCCTTGCTGTCCCGTAGATGCCATAGCCGCATCCTCTTCCTATTTCTTGATTCGACCTCCTTTGTTGCTGCTTCCTGCCTTGGTCAACCGTCTGATCTCTTCTTGGCAAAGAGCTGCCCACATCCCTTCCCATCTTGGTAGATCAGCTCTGCCCAAAATGCTTTGGACAAATGTCTCCCAATCCTTGGAGACTGCATTAAGGGCAGTCCTCACCATGAACTCGTAATTTGGTGTGGCCCCTATGGAAGTAAGTTGGTCCCGAATCTCTTGCAACCTGCTGAGGTATAGATCTATCTACTCCCCTTTTTGCATCTGATACAACCATAGCTGATTCTCCAACAACATCTTCCTCTGCATGGAAGTGCCCTAATACAATGTCGTCAAGGTATTCCACATCTCCTTTGCCGTGTTTTTTTCGGCAATATGCGGTACTACATCTCCTTGACCTCATCAAGGATTATGTAGTTTGTGTTCGCCATTGCATCTTCATACCTTTCATTATCAGCTGGGTTGACTGGGATAGGCACGGTTCTCAAGGTGAAGCCCTTGATGCGATGTCTATCTAGAACAAACAAGATCCTAGCCTTCCAGATAACAAAGTTGGAGGCCCCGTCCAACCTGTCCTGATCCCTCAATCCATTCATTGCTATCTCCGCCCCTCCTCTGGACTCCCTCTAAGTCTTGACTTCCCTCCTGGAAGTTCTCTCCTAGACTCCTTCTGAGTCTTGAATTCCCTCCTAGAAGTTCTCTCCTAGACTCCCTTTGAGTCTCGATTTCCATGTTGGAAATGTTCCCGCCAATTGTCGATCCGCTCCTCTCTGATCCTCTTCTCCACTGCAATTCAGATATGGATTTCTTGACTAGAAATCCATCAAGGCAACGACTCCCTCTACCTTGGTTCTATCCCGTTAAGTACTGTTTTGCTTCAACATCAACAACACCTCACCGACTTCCCAATCCACAATACGCCCACAACTCCCTAGGCCTCGACAATTGAAGAAATTGAGTCTTTCAACTTTGCGCAATCCCGACAATGACTGAATCACTCCTCTAGCCAACTGTGTCAAGCCTACCTGATTGAGTAGGATGATGTGGCTCTTCGTCAGCCTCTTCTGCCTCTCTCTACATCTTGCGTTGGCCCTCTCTCTGGATCGAATTGATGACGCAAGCCCTCTACGTCACTCTTCTGCTACATTCTGCTCAGGAAAAACTGTCTCTTGGGATAGCTATTTCTGCTGCAAATTTTTTGATTTTGCTGGTGCCTTTAGTCCTCCCGTGATCTGCAACCCTCTGATACCATGTTGATATTTCTGAATCTAACACATCAGAAATTCCTATTGCATTATCTGGTTTATTTCGCCTACTTGTTTATTCCTTAACAAGTTATTTAACCATATAAATACTGAAAATAAACACAAATGCAGTTTCAACTCATATACAGATCATCAACTGAAATAATAGACAAACACACAAGGGACTCCATTATTTTTGGTCAATCGTCTCCGCAAAAGCCCAACTTGGGAAAACCAATGCAGTAGTTCTAAGGGTTTTATTATTATGCAGGTTTCTTGAGTACAAGTAGGGTGCCAAATTGGCTCACCCAACAGAGATTTCTACTTGGCAGTAATACCTCTTCTCGGAGACAGATATTCAGCAAGTCCACCCTGCGAAAATCCATTTAGCGCTTCTCCAAGGCTCTATGTCAGCCCTGCTATTCCCAACGTCACTCCTGAACCCTCTACGTCAGCCTTTTGCCTCTCTGCGCCAGCTGTCTAGCCTTTTGTGTCACCCACGCAGACCCCTTAATATTTGGGTAGTAACTAGCTGCCTCTGCGTGGCTCCTGCTGCCTTTGCGTGGCTATGGCTACCTCTGCGTGGCTATGGATGCCTCTGCATAGCCCCTATGCAATTACGTGGCTATGGCTGCCTCTGCATAGCCCCTATGCAACTGCATTGATCCTTAGGCACTATCTCTGCCTCTCTGTTATGTACTCACTGCCCCTCGCTGCAACTCAGATCACTTGTTCAAATTTTCTTAGCAAACCTCGCTCGAGAAAATCGAACTGACTGATCAATCTTGGTGTATCTCCAAGTGACTCTCAAGCCTCCTCTAATACTTTTCCTGTTGAGTCTTCACCGACCGAGAATAATTCTCTAATTAACAGCTAAGCTTAGATTTGGCTTGATCCATGTCATTTAGAACATTCTTACTCAGTTTTATATTAATACCCATTAATATTTTAATTTTTCTAAGTTTAGACTTACGAACTCCATTAAAAATATTAATTATTTTAATATCTCTCTAACCGGGTGGAATTTCCCCAAACGATTTCTGGGTCATGGAGATCTCATGTACTTTAGCCTCTCCACCAATTTTCATGTCTAGAGCACATACAATGCTACCACAAATCAACGTTGCATCTTAGCGAGGAATGTGCTCTAGTAATTTTCCAACTATGAACATCACATTGATCCTCCAGCATTGGTCCCTGTGCTGATGCTTGGCTTGCTGCTCAACATCCACTACACTTCTGCCTCCTGTACTACTGGCTATGGCTCTGCCACTGCTACATCCGTACTGCAGCTCCCTCTGCATCCATGCAGCTGCTGGTCCTTCCTCCCAACAATGCATCTGCACTGCAGCTCTCTCTTGGCACACTGCATCATGCTGCCCATAGCACTGCCACTGCTAACCCTTGTAATGCAACTCAGTTACCGAGAAGTAAGTAAATGATCTACCCAAATACTGACATCCTTGTCAGCGTAGAAGCCTCCTGATGCTGAAGTTACCTCTGCTGCTATCCTCTCTTGCCTCTGTTGTCTCTGCACTGCTGCAACCACCTCTGTGCCTATCGCACTGCTGCAGCATCCTTTGTGCCTCTTTGCACTGCTGCAACCACCTCTGTGCCTCTCTCACTGCTGCAACCTCCATTGGTTGCTACAGACCTCTGCACTTTAGCACTGCCTTGTCGCTCCATCCACATCTTGCTTCTATCGACATCCGTCATCCTGCTACTGTTATTCAAGGCTCCCGTAGACGGATATGATCCAAGAGTTTGGGTACCTCAAGGATCCTGCTCCTCATCTTCTATAGTCCTAACTATAGCTCGATGTCACCCCACCTATTCTCTAGAAGTGCATGAGCACTCATGGGACAGTCGTCATCTGTCTCGACTTCTTTCTCCGCCTTAGTCGAAGCTGCCTTGGAGTTAGAAGCCTCTCCCTTATTTTTCTCCTGGGACACTGGGATGCATAATGACCCAGCTCCCCACAATGGAAGCACTTCACCTTGGAGATGTCCTTCTTCTTCCTCTTCCCTTGCTGTCCTGTAGATGCCAGAGTCGCATCCTCCTTCTATTTCTTGATTCGACCTCCTTTGTTGCTACTTCCCGCCTTGGTCAACCATCTGATCTCTTCTTGGCGAAGAGCTGCCCACATCTCTTCCCATCCTGGAAGATCAACTCTGCGCGAAATTCTTTGGACAAATATCTCCCAATCCTCGGGGATTGAATTAAGGGTGGTCCTCACCATGAACTCCTGATTCGGTGTGGCCCCTATGGAAGTAAGTTGGTCTCGAATCTCTTGCAACCTGCTGAGGTATAGATCTATCTGCTCCCCCTTCTGCATCTGATACGACCGCAGCTGATTTTCCAACAACATCTTCCTCTGCACGGAAGTGCCCTGATACAATGTCGTCAAGGTATCCCAGATCTCTTTTGTCGTGTTCTTGTCGGAAATATGCGGTACTACATGATCCTTGACCCCATCAAGGATTATGCAGTTTGCCTTTGCCATTGCATCTTCATACCTTTCATTATCAGCTGGGTCGATTGGGATAGCCATGGTTCTCAAGGCGAAGGCATTGATGCGATGTCTATCTAGAACAGACAGGATCCTGGCCTTCCAGATAACAAAGTTGGAGGCCCCGTCCAACTTGTTTTGATCACTCAATTTGTTCATTGCCATCTCCGCTCCTCCTCTGGACTCCCTCTGAGTCTCGAATTCCCTCCTGGGATTTCTCTCCTAGACTTTTTCTGAGTCTCGACTTCCCTACTAGAAGTTCTCTCCTAGACTCCCTTTGAGTCTCGATTTCCCTACTGGAAATGTTCCCTCCAACTGTTGATCCGCTGCTCTCTGATCCTCTTTGCAACTGCAACTCGGATCTAGATTTCTTGGCTAGAAATACGTCAAGGCAACAATTCCCTCTACCTTGGTTCTGTCCCGTTAGATACTGTTCTACTTCGACAGCAACAACACCCCACCAGCTTCCCAATCCACAATCTGCCCACAACTCCCTAGGGCTCGACAACTGAAGAAACTGAGCCTTTCAGCTTTACGCAATCCCAACAATGACTGAATCACTCCTCTGGCCAACTACGTCAAGCCTACCTTATTGAGTAGTATGACGTGGCTCTTCGTGAGCTTTTTTTGCCTCTCTCTGCCTCTGCACTGGCCCTCTCTCTGGCTTGAATTGATGACGCAGGCCCTCTGCGTCACTCCTTCTCTATTGCCTTCTACTTAGGAACAACTCTGTTTCTTGGGACAACTGTTTCTTCTGCAAATTTTCTGATTTCACTAGTGCCTTCATTCCTCCTGTGATCTGTAACCCTCTGATACCATGTTGATATTTTTGAATCTAACACATCAAAAATTCCTATTGCATTATCTAGTTTATTTCGCCTACTTGTTTATTCCTTAACAAGTTATTTAACCATATAAATACTGAAAATAAACACAAATGCACTCTTAACTCATATACAGATCATCATCTGAAATAATAGACAAACACACAAGGGACACCGTTATTTTTGGACAATCGTCCCCGGAAAAACCCAACTTCAGAAAACTGGTGCAGTAGTTCTGAGGGTATTATTATCATGCAGGTTTCTTGAGTACAAGTAGGGTGCCAAATTGGCTCACCCAACAGAAATTTCTACTTGGCAGTGATACCTCTTCTCGGAGACAGCTATTCAGTAAGTCTACCCCACGAAAATCATTCTACCGCTTCTCCAAGGCTCTGCATTAGCCCTGCTAGTCTCAACGTCACTCCTGAACCCTTTGCGTCAGCCTTCTGCCTTTCTGCGTCAGCTGTCTGACCTTCTGTGTCACCCACACAGGCTCCTCAGCCTCTGCGCAGTCACTAGTTGCCTTTGCGTAGCCCCTCTACCACTGCGTTGATCCTCAGGCACTATCTTTGCCTCTCTACTATGTATTCACTACCCCTCACTGCAACTCAGATCACTTGTTCGAATTTTCTCAGCAAACCCCACTCTAGAAAATCGAATTGACTGATCAATCTTGGTGTATCTCCAACTGATCCTCAAGCCTCCTGTTATACTTTTCGTGTTGAGTCTTCAACGGTCCACATTAAGTCTCTAATCAACAACTAAGATTAGATTTGGCTTGATCCATGTCATTTAGAACATTCTCACTCAGTTTTATATTAATACCCATTAATAGTTTAATTTTCCTAAGTTTAGACTTAGGAGCTCTTTTAAAAATATTAATTATTTTAATATCTCTCTAACCAGATGGAATTTCCCCAAACCATTTCGGGATCTTGGAGATATCATGTGCTTTAGCCTCTCTACCAATTTTCATGGCTAGAGCACATTCGATGCTTCGACAAATCAACAATTAAATCACTCATGCATTCTTCACAATAAAAATATTGCGGAAATATAAAATATGGAATTGAGAAATAGATGCACACATACAAAAATTGAGACAGTTATTTTTGGACAAATGTCCCTAGAAAAACCACGAAGGGAAATCCAGTTCAGCAAATGAGGGTTTTATTATTATGTAACAATTTGAGAGAAGTATTACAACAAGTTGCCTCTCTGGCAAACCTCCAGAAATACATTGGAAAAATATATGGAAGACACACTTGTCTCCCTTTGCAATCAACTAGGCCTCTCCTAGCTTGCTCGCACCTCTTTCTAGCCACTTTTACTGCAGCCTAGAAATGCGCACTGCCTGGCTGAATAAAATTGTACAACCCTGGAACTGCCTCCAAGTGAGATTCCTAGCCTCCCTTTGTCTTTGGAACCAACTGGCTCTGCCTCTAAGACCCTGATCCAGCTACTGGAAACTGAAACAAGTCTTTTCCGACAACTCGCACTAGAGTTTCTGGCTATTCGAATTTGCTTCGTACAACCTCCTTCTCTCCCATCTCTCATTTACCGGAATCTCTGCTTCCAAACCTATAATGTTCCTAAACAGGAAATTAAGTGATAATCCAATTGAACAAACAGTTCAACAATGGAAAGTTAAAAAAATTTAGCAAACACCCATGAGACACTGTAATATTAGAACTGCGGAGCCATATATTATGAACTATGAGAACATGAGTACAATATATAAATGGAGTAGTGCACCTGAGCTTGTCTCAAGGACAGGCTGGACCAAACGCAGGTGGTAGAATAGCTGGAAAGATGGCAACTCAGCTGCTGCTCTACTATGCCCGGCGCTAGCCAAGTAAACTGTTGATCTGGTGACTTCGCTCTGCTGGGAAGTGGGCAAAAACTGCCTAGAAAATTCTGCCCTTTTAGTCTTAGACTCCTTGGACAAAACCCAAAAAAACCCAGAAGGGAATTTCTTTGATTTTGACTTTGGATTTTCGGCCTCTTGGGAGCTGCTTTCTAGCTACTGCTGCCAAATTCGATTTGCAGGAAACAACCTGCAAATCCACCTAGAAACACCCCTAAAATTCTGCTTTCCCCTGTACTATCTGATCCCTTGCTTCCTGGGTGGTCTTTGGCCCTGATGGCTGCTCAATCAAGCCCCACGAATTTACTACTGGAAGCCACTGCGCAGTCTCTCTGCGCAAAAATGTATACTACTGTGTGTACTAGCTAGCGGGCTGCAAACACTGGTAAAATACCCTCAATCCTCCATCTTCTTTGCTCCCGAAAACTCCCAACAAGTTAGTGGTCCCTTGGCTAGCTGAATCAACCTCTGCGTATTTATGGCTTCCCAGAAAACACACAGTCCCTTCCTCTGCGTGGATGGCTGAGCTATGAATCACTGCTGGAAACTCATGCAATCTCTGTGGAATGGCCTCCCTAGGGCGAGCACGAAGAGTCCCCGAAGTAGAGGTTGAATCTTCCTTGTGGAAGACTCGTGGCTAAACAGTCATAGATTCGTTAAACAACAGAGCGTACAAGAGTGAGTTTGTTTGTCAAATATTTAGAATCTTGGAAAATGAGAGCTCCATTCTCTTTTATCACATTGGGCTCCCTTAGCCTCTTGTGGGCCCCTCCTTCCACTAGCAAGAATTCCCTCCAACGTCCTCCTTGGCCAAATTCGAATTATGCATGTGATGGCCTCCACATTCCACTTACTACCAAAAATAATTCGAACTACCTATAGTTCCTAATATTTTGTGTGTGGGGTCCTCCTAAGCCAAAAATGTTGCCAAAATTGTGTTGTTGCATTCCGTGACTAGTTCATTTGAGAAGGGACATGACCACCCTCCCTTCCCAAATCTTGCTTGCCCTCAAGCAACCTCAAAGCCGGGTGCTCTAGTATGTGCTCACCCTTCCAGGTGGCATCCTCATCTATTAAGTTCTTCCAGTGTACCAAGAACTCCCGGATGGTTCTTCTCTTTAGTTTTCTCTCCCTTCTCTCCAATATGGCCTCTAGTTCCAACACCAAATGGCCATCATCATCCAATGGGGGTAGATTAGCTGTTGCGGTCACCTGTTGTCCCAACACCTTCTTTAGGCATGAGACATGAAACACGTTGTGGATCCTACTCCCCGGAGGCAGTGCTAGCTCATAGGCCACCTCCCCAATCCGCCTCGTCAGTTGGTAAGGCCCATAGAAGCGTGGCTGTAGCTTCTCGATCGCCTTCTGTTTCGGCGTGGACTGTCTGTAAGGCTGCAACCAGAGGTACACTAGGCCCCCCTCCTCAAAGTGCCTCTCTATCCTATGCCGATCTGCATAGAGTTTTTGCTGATTCTAGGCTGTCACTAGATTATCCTTGAGAGCTTTGAGGATATCTTGGCTCTCTTGGACCCAGTCTTTGGCCTTTGGGGCCTCGCTGTCTCCGAAAATAATATCAGCAAAAGTTAGAGTATATAACCAATGACCATAAAGGGCACGGAAAGGAGTCATACCAATAGACATGTGGTGTGTGGTGTTGTAGCAGAAATCGCCCAAGTGCAACCACCGAATCCTCATCCTTTGCTGCCCTGTCACATAGTTCCTCAGGTACCCCTTCAACCACTAGTTGACCCTCTCTGTTTGGCCGTTTGTCTAAGGGTGGTAACTAGTTCTAGGGGTAAGCTCCGTCCCAACCAACCTGAAGAGCTCCTGCCAAAAGCCACCAGTAAATTTGTTGTCTCTATCGGTAACAATGTTCTTGGGGAGTCCATGTAGTCAGAAAACCTCCCAGAAGAACAACTCGGCAACTGT
The DNA here is from genome assembly GCA_000404065.3 of Pinus taeda. NCBI lineage: Eukaryota > Viridiplantae > Streptophyta > Pinopsida > Pinales > Pinaceae > Pinus > Pinus taeda. The sequence continues at coordinate 325,016 of APFE031238626.1, forward strand.
GAATCTATTGGGGATGGCAAAGAAATAGGCAAATTTGGTCAGCGTATCGACCACCACATATATGCAATCTTTCCCTTGTACTGTGGGGAGCCCAGTGATGAAATCCATCGAGATACTTTCCCATTTCCCCTCTGGAATGGGAAGTGGCTGTAATAGCCCTGCAGGGTGAGTCAACTCCTCGTTGTTCCACTGGCTGGCCTCACACTCCCTTGCGTGCTATAGCACGTCGTCCTCAAGGCCTTTCCACGTGAACCTCTCCCGAACAATCATGTAACTCTTCTGGAACCCCTGACATCAGGACAGTGGTGAATCGTGAGCTGCCTGGAGTACCCTTTGCCTCAACTGCGAGCTGGGTATTAAGTAAATGCTCCCCTTGTAATAGATGACCTCATCCATCACACGGTAATGCTCATCTGCATGTGTTCCATCTAGCACCTCGCAGGCCTTCCTGTCATTAGATTACTCAACCAACAGCTGAGCCTTCCAATTCTGAAAGATGCTCATAAGAGATAAGCCAACCGGTCGCTTGGATAGAGCATCGACCACCACGTTGTGCTTGCCCCGCACATACTCAATATCAAAGTCGTAGGGCTGCACCTTGTTGACCCATCTTTGTTGCTTGTCATTGAGGCCCTGCTGCCCCATGAAATGTCGAAGACTATTGTGTCAGTCTTCACTCGAAATCTGTTGCCCACCAAGTACTGGCAGAACTTGGTCAATGCATGCATGATGGCCAACATCTCCTTGTCATAAATGGAATATGATAGCTCGTGTGGTGGGAGTTTCCGATTCTCGAAAGCTATGGGGTGCCCCTCTTGTGACAAAACGGCTCCAACTCCCACCCTTGATGCATCACACTCCACCGTAAATGGCTAGGAAAACTGCGAGGGTGCCAAGACAGGGCAACTACTCATCCCCTCCTTGAGGCGATCGAAAGTGGCTTGTGCTCCCTCAGTCCATGCGAAGGCTCCTTTCTTGGTCAAGTCAGGCAAGGGTGCTACCAGCGGCGAGAACCCTTTGACAAACTTCTTGTAGTAAGTGCAAATGCACAAGAAGCCTCTCAGCATAGTCATGTCTCGGGGTACTGACCAATCCCTGTAGCCCTGATCTTCTCCTCATGAGCCTTCACCCCGTCTTCTCCAATGATATGCCCAAGATAAAGCATCTTTGTTAATTCAAACTTGCATTTGGAGAGCTTGGCATAGAACTGTAGCTCCTCTAGAATGCGCAGTACCTCTTCCAAGTGTTGGAGGTGCTCCTCCCATGTTTAGTTATAGATCAGAATGTCGTCAAACTACACTAGCACGAACCTCCTCAGCTGCCCTCGAAAGATGTGGTTCATGCAAGACTGAAATGTGGCAGGAGCATTAGTCAGCCCAAATAGCATGACCAGAAACTCAAAGTGCCCACAGTGGCACTGGAATACTGTCTTCGGGATGTCCTAATTCCAAACTATGATCTGGTGGTGTTGAAGTTTCTAAGTTTACTTAGCTAGACACCCTCCATGCACTTTATTTGATTTATTCCTACCTACTTGTTATTTTACTTAACAAGTTATTTACAATGTAAATACTGAAAATAAACACTAGTGCATGCTCAACATATTACAGATCAACAACTAAAAGAACAAAAACAAGCACACTATATGACACCATTATTTTTTGGACTAATGTCCCCAACAAAACCAAATGTGGGAAAACCGGTGCAACTATTTGAGGGTTTTCTTATTAAGCAATATCTGAGTACAATCTGGGTGCCGAAATTGGCCTACCCAACAGAGAATTTCTTTAGCAGTAATACCTCTCAATTTTTGACAAATCTCTTTGCTGAAACCTCGGATAATCCTTCTGGCAACTACTCAGCAGAAATCTGCCCTAGAAACCCCAGCGTCAGCCTCTCTTTGGATTGCGTCAGCCCCTCTTTGACCCACGTTGGTCTTGCGTCACCCCGGATGGGTCTGCATCAGCCTTAGGAGGCCCTGCAATAGCCCTCTCGCCCTCTGTGTCAGCAACGTTGGCCTCTCTGAGGCTCCGCGCAGCTCCTAGCCGCTTCTGCGTGAGCCTTGGTTGGCTTTATGTCACTCTCCCCAGCTACTGTGCTGCTCTCCCGGCACTATCTCTGCCTCTCTGTCTCTCTGTATTCAAATGCCCCTCAGCTGCATCTCCCGATCAATAAGTCTATCTTTCTTAGCAAACTCCGCTCTAGAGAATAGAATCGTTGATCACTCTGGTGTATTCTCCAAGTGACCCTCAAGCCTCCTCTTATACTTTTCCTGTTGACATATCAACGGCTGAGATTAAGTCCCTAATCAACGACTAAGATTAGATCTGGCTTGATCCATATCTTTTGGACCATTCTAACACAGATTCATATTAATACACATTAATATTTTATTTTCCCTAAGTTTAGACTTAGGGACTCCTTTAAAATATTAATTATTTAATATCTCCTGATTTGTTTTGAATCTGCCCAAACCCTTTCTGGGTATTAGATATCTCATGTGCCCCAACCTCTCCGCCAAATTTCGTGGCTAGAGCGCATCCGATGCTACCCCAAATCAATACTCCCTCTTAGTTAGGATTGTGCTCTAGCAATACTCCTCACTGAGTATTACTCTGATCATCCGACATCGGTCCCTGCGCTGATGCTAGGCCTTCCTACCCAACATCCTCTGCACTGCTGCATCCTGTACTGCTACCCATGGTTCTGCCACTGTCATTGTTGCATCTGTATGATAGCTTCCTCTGCATTGTGCTGTTGCTGGTCCTTTCTCCCAACACTGCATCCGCACTGCAACTCCTCTCATCATGCTGCATCGTGTTGCCCACTGCTGCATTGCAACTCAGTTACTGAGAAGTAAGTAACTGATCTCCCAACTCTGACCTCTCTGTTGGGCTAGAGACCCTCCTGATTCTAAAGCTCCCTTTGCCGCTGACAAGTGCTCCCTCTCTGACCTCTGTGCTTCTGCAACAACTCCCTGCATCTCGCACCATTGCACACCTTTTTGTGCCATCCTGCGCTGGTGCAACACTCCCGTGCCTCTCGCACTACTGCAGCCTACTAGCCTCGCGCTGTCTCGAGACTCTTGCACTGGAGCTCTCTCTGTTGCTCCATCCGCATCCATCTCTACCCAACCCAGCCAGTCCTGCTACTTCTCTTCGGGGCTCTCGTAGCAAGGTCTAATCCAAGAGGCTGGGTACCTCGAGGATCCTGCCCCTCATCGCCTGTAGTCCTCCTGACTACAACTCGATGTCTCCCCACTTTCGCTCAAGTGGTGTGTGTGCGCTCATGGCACAGTCATCGTCTGTTAAAACTTCCTTCTCTGCCCATGCTGGTGTTGCCTTAGTCTCGAAAGACTCTCCCTTACTCTTATTCCTTGGACACTAGGTTGCATAATGACTCAGCTCCCCACAGTGGAAGCACTTGATCTTGGAGAGATCTTTCTTCTTCCGCTTCTCCTGCTTTCCCTCAGATGCTAGGGCCACATCTTCTTCCTCCCGCTTGACGTTGATCCCCTTGTTGCTGCTACCTGTGTTTGACTGCCGTCTGATCTCTTCCCGGCGAAGTGTTGCCCACATCTCGTCCCAAGGTGGGAGAGTCCCTCTACCCAGTATACTCTGGACAAATACCTCCCAGTCTTCTGAGACAACATTCAGGGCTGTCCTCACCATTAGCCCCTGATCCGGTGTCGCCTTTACAGCAGTCAACTGATCTCAGATCTCATTCAGTCCTCCAAGGAAGGTGTCAATTGGTAATCCCTTCTTCATCTGATACGACCACAACTGATTCTCAAGCAGCATTCTTCTTTGCATTGAAGTATGTTGGTACAACTTCTTGAGAGCCTCCCACATCTCAAATGCAGTTTCCTTCTCGGCTACGTGTGGTACTACATGATCCTTTACCCCGTCAAGGATGATGCTTTTGGCCCTCGCCATTGCCTCCTCGTACTTGTCATTATAATTGGGGTCGACTGGGATGGCTATTACCTTCAAGGCGAAGTTCTTGACATGATTCTTGTCAAGTATGGATAAGATTCTAGCCTTCCAGACTGCGAAGTTCGACGCTCTGTCTAGTCTATCCTGGTCTCTTACTCTGTGTAGTGCCATGATACTCCTCTACTTCCCTCCTGGAAGTTCTCTGTTCAACTCCTATGAGTCTCTACTTCCCGTCTGGAAGTTCTCTTTGGACTTCTTCTAAGTCCCGATTTCCCTCCTGGAAATCCTTTTGCCATTGTCGAGATGCCCCCTACTCTAATCGTCTTATGCAACCGCACCACTGATCTGGGTTCTCGGCTAGAAACCCTCGGTAGAAACTCCTCTGGCCTTGCTCTGTCAGGTACTATTCTGACTACTTTACCTCACCAACTCCACTCTACAATATTCCCACAACCTTCTAAACCCCAACAAGCTGAAGGTGGGAGCTCCTAGGCTCTGCATAATCCCGGCACCAACAATTCGACCTCCTCAGCCAACTGTGTCAACCTTCCCAGCTATTGTGTGGCTCTGCGTGAGGCTCCCTTTGCCTCCTTAGCTTCTGTGCTGCCTCTTCTCGGCTCACCCTTGATGACGCCGACATTGTGTCACCCTTCCCTTGTTGCTGCTTTGCTAGAAACAACTTTTGTCACCTTGGGGCAATTGTTTTTTGCTGCTATTGCTCTGCTCGGCTGATGTTCTTAGTCCTTTTGTGATTTGCAATGACGCTTTGATACCATGTTGAAGTTTCTAAGTTTACTTTGTTAGAAACCCTCCATGCACTTTATCTGATTTATTCCTACCTACTTGTTATTTTACTTGACAAGTTATTTACAATGTAAATACTGAAAATAAACACTAGTGCATGCTCAACATATTGCAAATTAACAACTAAAAGAAATAGAAGCAAACACACCATATGACACCATTATTTTTGGACTAATGTCCCCGGAAAAACCCAATGTGGGAAAACTGGTGCAGCTATTTGAGGGTTTTCTTATTAGGCAATATCAGAGTACAATCTGAGTGTTGAAACTGGCTTACCCAACAGAGAATTTCCTTGGCAGTAATACCTCTCAGTTTCTGACAAATCTCTTGGCCGAAACCCTGGGTAATCCTTCCGGCATCTACTCAGCATAAATCTGCCCCAGAAACCCCAGCGTCAGCCTCTCTCTGGATTGCGTCAGCCTCTCTCTGCGCCACGTTGGCCTTGCGTCACCCCGGATGGGTTTGTGTCAGCCTTAGGAGGCCTTGTGTCAACCCTCTGGCCCTCTGGCCCTCTGCGTCAACAACGCTGGCCTCTCTGAGGCTCTGCGCATCTCCCGATTGCCTCTACGTGAGCCTTGGCTGGCTCTGCGTCACACTCCTGACTCCCTCTACGTGAGCCTTGGCTGGCTCTGCGTCATACTCCCTGGCTACTGCGCTGCTCTCCCGGCACTATCTCTGCCTCTGTCTCTCTGTACTCAAATGCCCCTCAACTGCATCTCCCGATCACTAATTCTATCTCTTTTAGCAAACCCCGCTTTAGAGAATAGAATGACTGATCACTCTAGTGTATTCTCCAAGTGACCCTCAAGCCTCCTCTTATACTTTTCCCATTGACATATCAACGGTCGAGATTAAGTCCAATAATCAATGACTAAGATTAGATCTGGCTTGATCCATGTCTTTTGGACCATTCTATCACAGATTCATATTAATACACATTCATATTTTATTTTCCCTAAGTTTAAACTTAGGGACTTTTTTAAAAATATTAATTGTTTTAATATTTCATGATCTGTTTAGAATCTACCCAAACCCTTTCTAGGTATTGGAGATCTCATGTGCCCTAACCTCTCCACTAAATTTCATGGCTAGAGCACATTTGATGCTACCCCAAATCAACAAGTGGTACCCTGAATGCAGATCGATCTTAGAGAAGTACTTGGCTCCTCTAAGCTCATCCATCAGCTCATCAATGCAGGGAATTGTGTACCGGTTCTTGAGGGTCTTCCTGTTAAGGGCTCTATAGTCTATGCACATCCTGAGGGTCCCATCCTTGTTCTTCACCAGCACTACGGAAGAACTAAAAGGATTGGAACTAGGCCTGATGTGAGCCAATGCAAGCAGCTCCTGAATAGCTTTCTCTATCTCGTCCTTATAGGCTTTGGGGTGCCTGTAAGGAGTAGTGATGACTGCCTGTATGCCCGACTCTAGCTTAATGGTGTGCTCAAACCCTCTATTTGGTGGCTAACTTGGTGGAATATCCTCGAACACCACTGTGTACTTGTCCAGAAGAGCTTGTCTATTTGTCGGTGGTGACTGTGCTTGTCCCCCAGCCTCTGAGATCCTCAATTCCACTGCCCATGCGATGTCCCCATGTAGAAGATCTGTGTTGATTTGTGGTAGCATTGGATGTGCTCTAGGCACAAAATTTAGTGGAGAGGTTGGGGCACATGAGATCTCCAATACCCAGAAAGGGTTTGGGCATATTCTAAACAGTTCAGGAGATATTAAAATAATTAATATTTTTAATGGAGTCCCTAAGTCTAAACTCAAGGAAATTAAAATATTAATGTGGATTAATATAAAATTGTGTTAGAATGGTCCAAAAGACATGGATCAAGCCAAATCTAATCTTAGCCGTTGATTAGGGACTTAATCTCGATCATTGATATGTCAATGAGAAAAGTATAAGAGAGGGCTTGAGGGTCACTTGGAGAGAACACCAGGTGATCAGTCGTTCTATTCTCTAGAGCAGGGTTTGCTAAGAGTGATAGAATCAGTGATTGGAGTTGCAGCTGAGGGCAATGAGTATAGAGAGGCAGGAGGCAGAGATAGTGCTGGGAGATCAATGCAGGAGCCAGAGAGAGTGACGCAGTAGCAGCTAGGGCTCACGCATGGCCATACAAAGGCAGCTAGGAGTTGTGTAGTGCTTCAGAGAGGCCAGCGTTGCTAACGCAAAGGGCCAGAAGGCTGACGCAGACCCATTCAGGGTGACACAGGTCTAGCACTAGGCAGAGAGAGGCTGACGCAGTCCAGAAAGGCTGACGCTGGGGTTCCTGGGGCAGATTGGAGTTGAGGAGCTGCCGGAGGGTTTATTCGGGGTTTTAGCAGGGAAATTTGTCTCAAATTGAGAGGTACTACTGCCAAGGGCATTCTCTGTTGGGTAAGCCAGATTTGGCACCCAGATTGTACTCTGAAATTGCTTAATAAGAAAACTCCAGATAGTTGCACTGGTTTTCCCGCTTTGGGTTTTTCCGGGGACATTGGTCCAAAAATAACGATGTCATTTTGTGTGCTTGTTTCTGTTTGCTTCAGTTGATGATCTGTAATATGTTGAGCATGCACTAGTGTTTATTTTCAGTATTTAAATTGTAAATAACTTGTTAAGTAACGAAACAAGTAGGTAGGAATAAATTAGTAAAGTGCATGGAGGGTTTCTAATTGGTAGACTTACAAGCTTCAACATGGTATCAGAGCATGGTTGCAGATCATAGGAGAACTGAGGACATCAGCCGAGCGGAGCAATAGCAGCAGAAAACAACTGTCCCGAGTGAGAGAAGTTGTTTCTAGCAGAGCAGCAACAAGGGAAAGGTGACGCAGTGCCTGTGTCATCAAGGGTGAGCCAGGAAGAGGCAACATAGAGGTTAAGGGAGGCAAAGGGAGATTCACACAGAGCCACGTGAAAGCTAGGAGGGTTGACATAGTTGGTTGAGGAGGCCGGGTTACTGGTGCCGGGATTGCACAGAGCCTAGGAGCTCTCACCTTCAGGTTGTTGGGGTTTAGGAGGCTGTGGGAAAGTTGCAGAGTGGAGCTAGTGAGGTACTGTAGTCAGAACAGTACCTGACAGGGCAAGGCCAAGAGGAGGGAGTTGCTACTGAGGGTTTCCAGCCGAGAAATCGGGATCAGTGGTGCGGTTGCACAGATGATCAGAGTAGGGGGCATCTCGACATCGGTAGAAGGATTTCCAGGAGGGAAATCGAGACTCAGAGGGAGTCACATTGAGAACTTATAAGAGGGAAGTAGAAGAGCATTATGACACTACACGAAGTAAGAGACCAGGACAGACTGGACGAGCGTAAAACTTCATAGTCTGGAAGGCTAGAATCTTATCCGTACTTGACAGAAATCGTGTCAAGCACCTCACCTTAAAGACGATAGCTATCCCAGTCGACCCAGCTGAGAATGACAAGTATAAGGACGCAATGGTGAGGGCCAAGAGGATCATCCTTGACGGGGTCAAGGACCATTAGTACCACACGTTGCCGAGAAGGAAATGACAAATGAGATGTGGGAAGCCCTAAAGAAATTGTACCAGCATACTTCTATGTAGAGAAGGATGTTACTAGAAAATCAGCTGAGGTCATATCAGATGAAGAAGGGAGAACCGATTGACACATTCCTCGGAGGATTGAATGAGATCCGAGATCAATTGACTTCCATAGAAGCCAGGCCGGATCAGGAATTGATGGTGAGGATAGCCTTGAATGCAGTCTCAGAACACTGGGAGGTATTTGTCCAAAGTATACTGGGCAGAGGGACACTTCCACCTTGGGATGAGATTTGGGTGGCTCATCGTCAAGAAGAGATCGTATGTTAGACAAAGGCGAGAAGTAGCAATAAGGGGATCATAGTCAAAAGGGTAGAGGAGGAAGATGTTTCCCTATCATCTGAGGGAAAACAAGAAAAACGAAAGAAGAAGGATCTCTCCAAGATCAAGTGCTTCCACTGTGGGGAGATGGGTCATTATGCGACCCAGTGTCCAAGGAAGAAGAGTGAGGGAGAGTCTTCCGAGACTAAGGCAGTGCTAGCAAGGGCAGAGAAGGAAGTGGAGACAGACGATGACTTTGCCATGAGTGCACACGCAACACTTGAGCAGAAGTGGGGAGACATCAAGTTGTAGTCAGGCATACTATAGGCGATGAGGGGAAGGATCCTCGACGTACCCAACTTCTTGGAGTAGACCTTGCTACAGGAGCCCCGAAGAGGAGTAGCAGGACTGGCTGTTGTGGGTAGAGATGGATGCGGATGGAGCAGCAGAGAGAGCTACTGTTCAAGATTCCCAGGATAGCGCGAGGCTAGCAGGATGCAACAGTGTGAGAGGCATGGGAGTGTTGCACCAGTGCAAGATGGCACAGATAGGTGTGTAATGGTGCGAGATGCAGGAAGTTGTTGCAACAACGTAGAGGTCAGAGAGTGAGCACTTGTCAGCGATAGAGGGAGCTTCAACACCAGGAGGGTCTCTAGCCCAACAAAGAGGTTAGAGTTGGGAGATTAGTTACTTCTCAGAAACTGAGTTGTAGTGCAGCAGTGGGCAGCACGATGCAACATGACGAGAGGAGTTGCAGTTCGGATGCAGTGTTGGGAGAAAGGACCAACAACAACATGGATGCAGAGGGAGTTTTCGTACAGATGCAACAGTGGTAGTGGCAGAACCATGGGCAATAGTAGAGGATACAACAGTGCAGAGGATGGTGGGCAGTAGGCCTAGCATCAACACAGGAACCAATGCCGGATGATTAGAGTAATACTCAGTGAGGAGTATTGCTAGAGCACAGTCCTCGCTAAGAGGGAGTGTTGATTTTTGGTAGCATCGGATGTGATCTAGCCATGGAATTTGGTGGAGAGGTTGGGGCACATGAGATCTCCAATACCCAGAAGGGTTTGGGCAGATTCTAAACAGTTCAGGAGATATTAAAATAATTAATATTTTTAATGGAGTCCCTGTGTCTAAACTCAGGGAAATTAAAATATTAATGTGGATTAATATAAAACTGTGGTAGAATGGTCCAAAATACATGGATCAAGCCAAATCTAATCTTAGCCATTGATTAGGGACTTAATCTCGGCTGTTGATATGTCAACGAGAAAAGTATAAGAGGGGGCTTGAGGGTCACTTGGAGAGAACACTAGATGATCAGTCATTCTATTCTCTAGAGCGGGGTTTGCTAAGGGAGATAGAATCAATGATTAGAGTTGCAGCTGAGGGGTAGTGAGTGCAGAGAGGCAGAGATAGTGCCGGGAGATTAGCGAAGGAGCCAGAGAGAGTGACGTAGTAGCAGCGAGGGCTCACGCAGGGCCACGCAGAGGCAACCAGGGGCTGTGCAGTGCTTCAGAGAGGCCAGTGTTGCTAATGCAGAGGGCCAGAAGGCTAACGCATGGCCTCTTGAGGCTGATGTAGACCCATTCAGGGTGACGCAGGGCCAGCACTAGGCAGAGAGAGGCTGACGCAATCCAGAAAGGATGACGCTGGGGTTTCTGGGGTAGACTGGAGCTGAGGAGCTGCCGAAGGGTATATCCGGGGTTTCAGTAGCGACATTTGTCTCAGACTGAGGGTACTATTGCCAAGGGCATTCTTTGTTGGGTAAGCCAGATTTGGCACCCAGATTGTACTCTGAAATTGCGTAATAAGAAAACCCTCAGATAGCTGCACTGGTTTTCCTGCATTAGGTTTTTCCGAGGACATTGATCCAAAAATAATGGTGTCATTTTGTGTGCTTGTTTCTATTTCCTTCAGTTGATGATCTGTAATATGTTGAGCAGGCACTAGTGTTTATTTTCAATATTTACAGTGTAAATAACTTATTAAGTAACATAACAAGTAGGCAGGAATAAATCAGTAAAGTGCATGGAGGGTTTCTAACTGGTAGACTTAGAAACTTCAACAATCTGCCTCGATCCTGTGGACTGAAACTATCTGAGGTGGATAAGATTGCATGCCTCTGAACACCCCCAGTTTGTCGTCTAGCCCCATGAACCCCATCTCAAGTTTCCTCCAATTAGTCGTAACTCTCCCAAGGGAATACAACCATTGGACACCCATCACCACATTGGTGTCTGGCACATAGACCACAAAGAAGTGGTCCGTCATCGAGTAGTTTCCCATAACTATTGTTAGGGAGGGATGTATCTGGTACACTAGATGGTACGGTCACCCGGTGCTAGGATGGAGAATCCCTCAAATTTTGTCGTGGTGAGACCCCTCCTTTGGACCAACTGTGCATCTATGAAGTTGTGGGTAGCCCCACTGTCCACTAGTACTGACACTCTCTGTCCCTGTACCGTACCTCTAATTCGGAGTGTCAAAAACTTGCGAATCCCGCATAGAGAAGCAAGAACTCCCCCTAATGAGGCAAGAGATGCCCCTCCCTGTGGAGGAGGTGGTGGTGGTGGCCCTCTGTCCCCCGAACTCTCTCCATCGGTCCCACCGCAATCCTGCTCCACCTTGTCCTCCTGGTCACTGTCAAGAAATACCTCAATGTAGTGTGCTCTACCCGCTGTGCACCTATGGCCTGGTGCTTAGGGCTTCCTGCATGTGAAGCATAGCTTCCTTCTCCTGAGGTCCTTCCATGTCTCCTCATCTAGCTGCTCCCTCCCCTGTTTGGTTCTCGTCGACAAGGGTCTAGTATCATGCCCCTTCTATGAGAAAGGGGTCCGTGCAGGGAATGGCGCTCAGGTCTTGGGGATGGCCCCCTGCAAATCTCTAGCGCACACCGCTGCTTCCTGCAATGTAGAGGGTCTGCGTGACTTCACCAGTCCACGCAGAGGCTCAAGAAAACCATCAATGAAGGTGTATACCCTCCTGGCCTTAGACAGATCCAGGACCATCACTGACACACACAGAAAATCCAAAAAATATTTCTTTGGGTTGCCTGTCTCACGCAGTTGTGTCAGCTCCTTGAAGGATGCCTCCAATCCCTCTGATCATATGCTCCATCACCCTCCTGGTGAAGTCCTCATATGAAACTATCTGGGCATGCGCCAAAGTGGTTAGGCCGTGAAACCACCAGTCATGGGCTTCCCCTCCAAGTGCAGTGCTGCCATCTTAATGGCCTCCTGTTCTATCATTCGATTGTGCTGAAAGTATGTGTCCATATTTTCAACCCAAGCCCTGACTATGCACTTGGCAGTGCCATCAAATGTAGGGAAGTACATCCACCCTATGGTTTTCTGCAACTCATAGTTTTGGGTCCCCTGTCCTCCGTACCCCTTGTTCCTTTCACTCTGCTTGAGCTTGCAGTAATCTCTGGAGGAGAGGGCTTCTTTGAAATCTTCGTCCATTACCTGCCACTCTCTGAAGTAATCCCGCATATGGGGAGTGTCTTACTCCCTTGTTGGTTCGATCTGTGCTATTGGCACGAAGGAGGGTAGTGTGGCCCTAGTGGGCAAACTCACTGAAGGGCGTTGTGCTGCTGGCTGTGTCACAGGGTTTGGCAAACCTAAATGTTCAGGTTCGAAATTCAGCGAACTTGAAAAAAAATTTGAAATTCGTTCAGGTTCGCCGAACTTGAAATTCGAACCTCAAGTCAAACCTGAACGAACTCGAACCTAGACGAACCTCAATGAACCTGAACGAACCTCAACGAACCTAAAGGTGAATTTTAACGAATTTTTTAAGGTTCGATTTTTTTAATGATGCACTGAGAACTTCATTATGATAGCCATGATAGCTGTTTTATTCTACCTTCATCACTGTACTCTAGACCATCATGTTGACTGTGATCATGCAAGAGTGTATTCCATGACTGCAGGATTATTGTGATCTTTCTTACACCGAGACAGTGAGATCATGTAAAGATAGTGAGGGATCCGAAGATCTTTCCATTACATATATATATACATTGACTGTTAAGAAATAGATCCACTGAGATGAGATACTATTCCTCACTATACGGAGGTCCTTACTGTCTCATTTATTCCGAGACTGTATTGGTTACTATGGCTCTTTGTTATGCATGGATTGTATCCTCCGAGAATGATCATTTCTGCGGCTTTGTTATTGTGCCACAATTGTAGTATATATATATATATATATGTGTGTGTGTGTGTGTGTGTGTGTGTGTGTGACTGAGACAATGTCTAATATCAATCTTATTAGGCCGAGAGAGAGGTTCTATCACTGTTGTTCTTTGTCTAGAGTCTAGCTAGATTTGTATGCTAAAACAGATATGCCGAGAATGTCTAATCCTTCAATCTTTGCAACGTCCATTATACAAGGTTATTCCTGCTTCCTTAACCGAGTCATATATAATTATATTATATATATATATGTTATATTAATATATATTGAAAAATATGTATAGTCGAACCTAATGTCGAACCTTATTCGAACCTAATCGGAAAATTCGAATTCGAATCGAACTTAATCGTTGTCGAACTCGAATTCGAACTCGAACCATGTGACATAGGCTGCTGGTGAGGGATGATCGAAGTGTTAAGAAGCCCCTGAAGTCTCTCCACACAGAAGCCTTCTAGGTGTGGCTCTGTCTCGGCTCTGTGATTTGATCTCCTCCAGCATATCTTTATGCCCCTTGGCCATGTCACTCAAAGCCCTCAAGAGGCTATTGAAATCCATCTCCTCCCTGCTCTTGGGCTCTATTGTTTCCTCCTCTCCGGCCATTGTTTTCCCTCTTTCCTCTGTGTTTGGTGTAATTTCCATCTCCCTTTCTCTGCTCTTGTACCTCTACCTCTGCTAAGTGATGTTCTCCCGGTCTTCTCCTCTCATAGGAACCCAACCATAGCTGAGCCAAGAATTAGGCTCTGATACCATTGTAATGTTCCTAAACAGGAAATTAAGTGATAATCCAATGAAACAAAGAGTGCAACAGTGGAAAATTAAAGACATTTAGCAAACACCAACATTGTAATACTGGAACTGCTGAGCCATATATTATGAACTATGAGAGCATGGGTACAATATATAAATGGAGTAGTGCACCTGGGCTTGTCTCAAGGACAATTTGGACCAAACCTAGGTGGTAGAATAGCTGGAAAGATGGCTGCTCAGCTGCTGCTCTACCATGCTCTGCATTGGTCAAGTAAATTGTTGATTTGCTGACTTTGGCCTACTAGAAAGTGCCAAAACTGCCCATAAAATTCTGCCTGTTTATGCTTAGAATCCTTGGACAAAACCTAGAAAAACCCAGAAGGGAATTTCTCTGATTTTGACATTGGATTTTCGGCCTCTTGGGAGCTACTCTTTGGCTACTGTTGCCAAATTTGATTTGCAGGAAACAGCCTGCAAATCCACTTGGAAACACCCCTAAAATGTTGCTTTTCCCTGTACTATCTGATCCCTTGCTTCCAAGTGGTCTTTGGCGCTGATGGCTGCTCAATCAAACCCCACGAATTTACTATTGGCGGCCACTTCGCAGTCTCTTTGCCCAGAAATGTATATTGTTGCGTGTACTGGCTGGCTGGTTGCAAACACTGGTAAAAACCATCAGTCCTCCATCTTCTTTGCTCCCGAAAACACCCACCAAGTTAGTGGCCCCTTGGCTGGCTGAATCAACCTTTGTGTATTTCTGGCTGTCGAAAAAACACATAGTCCCTTCCTCTGCGTGGCTGGCTGAGCTGTGAATCACTGTGTAAACTCCTGCAATCTGTGTGGAATGGCCTCCCTAGGGCAGGCACAAATAGTCCCCCGGAGTAGAGGTTGAATCTTCCCCGCGGAAGACTCGTGGCTAAACAGCCGGTAGACTCACTAAACAACAAAACGTACAAGAATGAGTTTGTTTGTCAAATATTCAGAATCTTGGAAAATGAGAGCTCCATCCTCTTTTATCACCTTGGGCTCCCTTTGCCTCTTGTGGGCCCCTCCTTCCACTAGCTAGAATTCCCTCCAACATCCTCCTTGGCCAAATTTGAATTATGCATGTGGTGGCCCCCACATTCCACTTGCTGCGAAAAATAATTCGAACTGCTTATAGTTCCTAATTTTCTGCATGTGGGGTCCTCCCTAGCCAAAATTGCTGCCAAAATTGTGCTGTTGCATCCTGTGACTAATTCATTTGAGAAGGGACATGACAAAATCTTTGTCGTTCCCTCTCTCTAATGCTTTCCCTAGCTTCAACAATGCCCTTGTTGAATACCTGCAACTGGGTAGTCAAACTACTCGACTATTAACTGATGCCTCTTCTCCAAGCCCTCGATTTGCTCTTATAATCTTTTGTTGGGCACTCAACGACCAAGATCTAATCATGATCAATGGCTTAGATCACTTTGACTCCATCAATAGAAGTATCTAGAGAAAAATCGAATTACTTTAATTAACCAACTTCCCTAAGTTACTTTTAGGAAATAATTAAATTATTGGCTAATTAATTAAATTAAGGCATTTCTAAGTCTTCTCTCGCAAAACCTTTTCTGAGTTTTGGAGATCTCATGTTCCTTAGCCTTTTAGACATCACAGGGACTAGAATACCTACCTGCTGCTACCAAATCCATCAAAATATAACAACCACCAGCTTGTGAGTGCCTTTAATTCAACAATTGTAGTCTATGAAGGTTTTTGTAGCCTGAAATATGTGGATTTGCAATTCGAGATAACTCATGGATCTTTTGTGCAAGAGGAGTAGGTAGAAGAAGCAAAACTGTAGGATGCTTCAAAGGTGATTATGGGAGCTAGTAAGCATAATGCAATAAGGTCTTCACTATCATTAGCCAAACATTGTGTTAAGAGATTACCATGCAATTTTTCTGTACTAGTTGTTGAAAATGGAAAGATAGAGGTGTGAAAGAGAGCATCCATCAGTTGTAGAGAAAGCTGTTTTTCCTCGACTAAGATTGTTGAATAGAATACAAGGGAGAGTTAGAAGCAAGAACTGCAAAGCACTAAACAGTGTTGTAGAATGTTCATTGGATAGGACAGTTTTAACATCTCCTAGAAGATATGATATCAATGAGCATGTGTTGTGCGGGCAATCCTTTTTGCGGACAGAAACGATCCCTCTAGTCCTATGGGAGGATCTAGCAACAAACGAAGACAAGTATATGTAAACTTTCCTAGTTTATACCAGAAAACACAAAGGAGGATAGATGACCTACCTCACTTTGATGCTAACATCTGCTGGTGTCATTCTTGATTCTTTCGTTTCCAAGCTCAATCTCCTCTTCACCTTATGGATGAATACCTGCAAAGAACATCGTGTGGAGACAACAAACGCATACATAACAAAATTCAGCCCAATATATACCATGTAACAGATCAAGGAGTATTACATTAAATGAACAATAATTGACACATTTATGGAAAGAAAGCACATAATGTATTATTAATAGATGGTAAAGGGAGCATTGCAACCAATTAAGCCTCGATGTTGGAAGCCTCCTTTAGGTGAGTCTCCAAGTCCTAGCCTTAACCTTCAAGCACTCCTTTCTCCTTAGCAAAACGACCAACAATTGGGCATAGTTCGACAGTAGGATGGCAAATAACTATTAGTGGAAGGTGGGAAATTCATTTATAAGGAAGGAGAGGGATTTAAGGATCCATGAAAAGAGGGAGGAGTTGCACATCTCAAGGGAAAGATCCATGGAAAGAGGATCTAGGGCCAAGAATGGGAGGTCTGGTTCCAATCTTCATCTACCTGAAACCACATCTTCATTCTCGAACTTTCTAGTAAGGGAAGCTTCTCCTCCATTTGGGAAAAACTGCCTAAAAAGGACCGACGTGGATTTTCCTGGTACAAGTAGTGGTGGCAGCACTAGTCACTAGTTATGCAAAAGGTTACCAACACAAATTTCCTGATAAAAGTAGCACTGGGCTTGCAAAATAAGGTTTTTGACAAGCTCTTTAGAATGCTTTCAAGGCAAGTTTTCTTCCTTTTCTTCGGGGATGTTCCAAACATGTTTCATGGTGAATACATTGTTTGTGACAACTTTTATCACTTTGCAACTCTTGCGACATTGATGACACAAAGTGTGACACTTCAGGATACAAGATTGGGAGTGTGAAAAAATATTGTATAACAACATGGCCAGATTCTCAGTTACTATCAGATCGTAATGGTCTTGAAAACTTTCCTGTGAACATAGTTGATGTTTGAAATGGAAACATTGAAAAGGTCATGTATTCCTCTAAAACCAAATTGTTCCCTCTATTAGTCGGATACTCAGACTCTTGTTGCCAAGGAGAAGAAAGATGCAAGATATGAAGTTATAGATTCGACATCCTCATGCCATTCATTTCGAGGTGCTTGTAGCCTAATCCCTAGTGGGAAGGGGAAAAGTGATTCTTGTGCAGTACTTAACCAAACGTTTCCCAAAGGGGTAACTTCAGTATTGATTATAGAGAAAGGAGAATCACTACCTGAATGGCCCCTCTTACGTGGATTCGATTCACTGACCAAGCTTCGTACTTCATACTCTACATCAAGACAAATGTCTGTGGTTGGATGGAAACTACAGCTGCAAAATAGGATTACACGGGCAACTAGAGAGCTTCATTTGAAAGAACAAATGATGCGAAGGGTTTGCAACTATGAATGTGAAGCTTTGTCTTCAAATCAGGTAGCACCAATTTAAGGAAGATGGGTTTCCTTGTAGTCAATAGAATGATTCTAATGGAGTAGAAAATTGTTTGGCAAGGAGATTAGAGTGTCTTTGTCAAAGTAAAACATGACATTTTACATATCAAGAGTTGCAATCTGCTATTTCTAGCTTTTCACATGGAATTTTATAAGAGTAGTCTAGAGTCAGGTGTACAAAGGATTTCTTCCTTATTGTAATATTCCTAATTGGAATTTAACAGCTAATACCAAGCAATGGACTAGGAACAATAAATAAACTGGCACTCATACACAATAATTAAAACACCAAAATGTCAGCAACACGATCTGAGCCATTTTATTTAATTTTATGATAAAAGAGTACATAAAATGAGCTGAAGTTTTTGAAACTGGGCTTGCTATGCAAACCCCATGTAGTACAACACTAGTCTGGAGGAAATACTGGCCCAAACTGGTACTGCGCACTACCCAGAAAATTACTACTACTGTTGTTGGAATGGAATTGAAGATTCTACCCTGAAGAATGTTCGAATCACCCTGAAATTGCAAACATGGACTCGCCTTCAAAACCTTAGGAATACCCAGCAAGGGTTTGGCCCAACTCCAAGCCAAAGTTGATCCCACCATGTGATGCAGATTCCTTAGCTAACTAGCAATTCGCCTTGCGATAAGAATGAGGATTTCAGGCCCAAATATTGCCCCTTTTTTTTATAAAATTAGTCATAGACTCTCAATAAACCCACAAAAACCCAGAAAGGGTTTGGATTGAATCCAATGTGCCCTGGTGACCCCAAGAAATGTGTATGGTTCTATATATTTGGAAAAACGCCCTGTAGCAAGAATTATGTTGTAGAAGGCCATTCAACTACTGGAAAAATCTACTCCAACCCCTGCAAATCACGCCTCCAAGCCTCTTTATTTCTCCTTAGCCCGAACTCCCTAAATTCCTTGTCAAAATGTCTATGTAGTAGCTGTCTAGAAACCCCTGAAATAGATAAATCCGACCCACCAAAATACAACACTCTTGGCCGTACAAATCACCAAGGAAATCTCGCCCTCCCTATGGATAAATCTCTGCAAATTCTCTGGCCAAACTCCACTGTTTTCTAACTACTTTCAGCCCCTTTGAATTTGCTTTTGTTCCCTAAGAGAAACATGCTCGAGCTGGAAATGGTCTGCATTGTAGCTCCTAAAGAAGCCCTGAGATGGACTCCTTCTTACTCCCCTAGGGTGACACTCGAAGTTCACTGAATGTAGAGGTGGAATTCCCGCTCAGAAATTCCTTGTGCTGAACAACACAGTTGTGTTGGCTAAGCAACTCAAGAGAACTAATGTTGAAATTGTAAAATGACCAAAGATAATCCATAAAATGAGTCCATCCTCCTTTTATAATTTCTCCTCATGCCTCTAGACTCCTTTTTTAATATAATTTTATTGGTGGGGGCCATTTTCCACTAAGTCACTTTTGCTACCATTTAATAAAATAATAATTTGCCGCTATTCTCCGATAAAATAATACTAACCACCTTTCTCCAATAATATTTGCCCCTTTTTAATTAATATTACTAAAATTGGGCAAAATTCCTTAGTGACTCCCATGCTCACAAAATTGGGGATATTACATTGATGGACAATCAGTGGCAGTGAAAATCTTGAATTCATCCAAAACGGAGGAAGAGATTCTTTCCAAAATCGATATTCTTACTCTATTGAAGCACAACCTTATCATTACACATATGGGTCACTGTGTAGAAGGCCTTAATCGCCCTCTGGTGTATAATTTTGTGTCCAAAGGAAACCTTGAAGAGAATCACCATGAAGGCAAGGAAAATCCAATGCTTCCTTGGAAAGTGCGATTAAAAGTGGTTGTAGGAATTGCTAAATCATTAGATTACTTGCATAATGTCTTTTCTCAATCTGTCATTCATGGAGATGTAAAGTCTTCCAATATCTTACTTTCTGAGGAGTTTGAACTTTGAAACACAATTTTTAGATTTTGGGCTAGCAAGGTAGGCACCAACATCTTCATATATCACTTGCAATGATGTTTTAGGAACATTTGGGTATCTTGCTCCAGAATACTTTGACAAGACAAATGTGTGTGCATTTGGTGTGGTCCTTCTTGATGTAAGAAGGAAGCAAATTGACACAACAAATCCCAAGGGTCAAGAAAGCCTGATTATGTGGGCAAGACCACTCTTACAGGATGGGAATATGGAAAGTCTTGCTGACAAATGTTTTAAAAATGTTTATGATACAAATGAAATGCACAGAATGATGCTTGCTTCTATGCTTTGTCTAAGGGAAACATCTCATTAGTGGTCTTCCACGAGTCAAGTTTTAAAACTACTACAAGGAGAAGATGAGAGAATTGACTAAGCATGGTTCCAAAATACAATGATCAAGGAAGGAGAACAAAGTGGTCAACAATAAAACTTGTCATTTCTTGAGGACAAGCAATGTCGGAAAGGAGGCAATTAATGCTCCTGTGAAATTAAAAGCACGAAGTTGCCTATTGATCCCCATAGGCTATAGTTCTTCATAAAGGGAAAAACCCCAAAATACCCATTGTTTGGGCAGCGATAGATAAGTTTTGGGGAAGCTAGGCGAAAAAACCCAAGGTTGGGGTTTGGTGTGAACCTCACTCAATCAAGGAGAAAAATCCCCCAATAAAATCTATAAATACACAAAGTGTGAAAATTCCAATCTGGAATCCTATTGTAGCAACTGTAAATTATTCTCCTAATTGTTAATTTAATTTAATAGTTTTTTACCGTTTGCTACAACAAATACTGAATAAATCAAACTGCAACTTACACAAATAAAACTGCAAAAGAATAAACACTGGAAGAAATGCTTAGCACACACTAAAATAACACAATTATTTTTGTACAAAAGTCCCTGGAAAAAACGTAACTTGGGAAAATCGGTGTAGCAGTTGAGGGTTTTATTATTAAGCAACAATGAAATAATCTGAGTACAATCTGGATGCCAAACACTGGTAATCTTGTAGAGAGAATACTGGCAAAAATAACTTGAGGGAATTTACCCTCACTCCAAGCAATCTTGACTCTTGAATGCTTACTGAAAATCAAGCCATCCTCCTTGCTCTGTGCAGCCACTGCGTCACCTCTGCGCGGTCTGCTACACACTTAGCCTTGAACAACTGAAGATCAAGTCGTCCTACCTTCTGTTGATTGAGAAACTGAACCTCCAGCACACAGGAAATAATTTCCAGCCTCTAGCACTGAAAACCAGCTTCACCCCAACAAAATCGAATTGCTCGCTGAAGCTTTTGTGCAGTTCCCTGGAGAAATCTCGGTGTTTCTCTGCAATGCACTCACCGGATCTGGAAATATTCCTCCTGCTCCATTGTCTGTGCCCCCCTCTCTCACTACTTCTATCTCTAGCTCTCTCTCCGGCAACCGACTGTTGCTACTTTGGAAATCGATCTGCTAAAAATTGAACCTCTCAAGTGCCTTCTCTATCACCACATCAACCTCCTCTTATAATCCTTTGTTGGAGCACTAACGGCTAAGATTAGAACTTAATCAATGGCTAGGATCATCTCTAGATCGGTCCGTTTGAGTTTCTAAATGATTCTCACCTTGACTTAATTAACACTGATTAATTAACCATATTCCCTAAGTTTAAAATTAGGAAATATTAAAAAAAACTGGTTAATAATCTAATTAAGTCACTTGTAGGCAAATTCCCAGAAATTATTTATGGGTTTTGGAGATCTCATGTATTTTAGTCTCTCCACCAAATTTAAAGAATTAGGCGAATTTTGAAGTCTAAAATGGGCCTCCTAAGGAAATTATAAAATAAGAGTGGAAATAATAAAATAAGATTAGATTACATCATCAAATTTTAGAGGGAAAAAAAGAAAAAACTCGCATGTTCAACTTATCTCCCTATGGGTTTACTCAAATTTCAAGTAAAAACACTTGTTGGATGCAAAATTTGATTCCTCATCCAAGGAGTATCCATGTTGCATACTTTTGATGGACTCTACAACACGAAAAATGAGAAATACATGAAAAAATGTGATTGCAATCACATTTTTTCATGTATTTCTCATTTTTCGTGTAACAGGGCCCATCCATGCAACATGGCTACTCTTTGGATGAGGAATTAAATTTTGCATCCAACGATTACTCCTGCTCGAAATTTGAGTAAAACCTTAGGAAGATAAGTTGAAAATACGAGTTGAAAAAGTAGTTTTATTATTTTATTATTTTTTAATCTTTTTTACTTTTTAACTCCAAAAATGGTGAATCATCCCCCATGATTGATATCATCATCTTGAATCCTATTGGTTCTTATAAAATTTATTTTGGTTGTACATTTTTCCTAGGAGGCCCATTTTAGACCTCAAAATTCCCCTAATGGCTAGAACACATCTGATGCTACAAAAACTAACAAAGAGGATTAGATTCATTTGGATCATCATTGGATTGGATCATTTATCTCTGTTTTCTTTGAGCTTGAGGTTTTGAGGGTTTTAAGACCCCTTTTCTTCTATCAATTTTGGCGGTGAAAAATTCCACCCTAGTTGATCAACTTCTTTTCATCTTTTATCTTTTTATCTTGTTATGGCACAAGACTTTCTCTACACAGGGAACAACAAGATAGATTGGTGGAAGGCTCTCAAGTGAAGCAAAATTGACCTACTCTGAAGCTAGACGAAATTCTTCCTATGGTAGATTTGCGGTCCATCATGAGGCAACCGAGGCCTCTCATATTAGAGACAGAAGCCTGAATTACTCCAAGGTCATTTGAGGTGGACAAATCCGAGTTTTTCCTATGGCATATTGACAAGGCTGGAACATTATGTGGCAACAGGACGAGGTTTGAGGAAGACCACCCGAATCTATTTGTGGTTCGAGATTAATAGGATGCGACGATACTTTTGAATCTGGAACAATCCGAAGCTTTTGGAAACATAACATAAGTCTTCCAACATATACGATTTGCCCTGAACTCGTTCGGTTAAGGTCCTAAGGCAGGTGCGAAAGTAACTACAGAAGGAGTTCATAGGTCCTTAAACTCGGTATTAGCCCTCCCGTGGCAGAGTCGGATTTGGGGGTATTTCATTCAATCCAGATCAAAATATTAGTTTTCCACAGATAGGATCAGGGCACTGGTATATAGATGTATAATTAAATATCGGTTACTTTTTGTGGATTCATTGTCTCTACTCGAACAATGACATATTAGATGAATGAACAATGTTATGGTGGTTGATGACTAAGGATTGATGATTAACGTGAATCCCTCTAATATCGCGTTATTGAATGAATTGTTGGTTTTGTCATTGAATGAGCAAAGAAATTTTAGTGGAAACCCTAGATACTTGAAACCCTAGACTTAGAATTAAGTGGCAAAAATTACTATTTAGTTGAATTTCGAGTTGAACTATTGAATTACTAGATAAGGTACAAGATATTATACTGTATTTTTTATTGATGAATGATCAGCCAAAATGATTAGAATTGTAATGTTGTTCAATTGTATTGTCACTACCTATTTCATGGTTGAATAAGGGAAGGAATTCTGATGGAAACTATAGTTCCGTAAGAAACCCTAAGGGTAAAATTGCCCTATATCGCTATAAATAAACACCAAGAAATATTTTCGTTAAGCCCTAGGGAGAGGAATACTCCCACTATCCAACCATGACTTACAAATGAGGAAAGGCCTTCCTTTATATGGAGGAGGTAAGGAACATCCTTTAAAATAATATTATCTGGGGAATTTCCTTAGTTCTAGCAAGGAAATTCTAGATCTATTCTACTTCTAGAAACTAAAAATTAATAAAATAAGGTGGCCAAGAAATAACAAATCCCCACAAAACGGTGGATCAATCCATCCATCTAGGAAAGAAAAGGTCCATAAATTATTATTTCTTGAAAATAATGACCAACATTCCCTTGATTCATGCTTGAAATAATTGTTAAACCTTGTTCCCTTGATTCCCTTGATTTTTATCTCTGTTTTTGGTCTAGTTCTGGACGGTCCTGGGTTGAGGGGTCACTGTTTGGTCCTAGTAAGATTGATGCAAATTAACCAGTCCCAAACACTTCCTTGTGCAGAAAATGATCTAGAATATTTTTCCTGCATGTTGCTTGAGGAAGGTGGGCCATGTCATGGGGAGTCCAACAAGCTATCTATCACATGCCCAGTTTGGAGCTAGGGTGTTACCTGTATGCCCACTTGAATAACTTGCATGTGTGAGTTGGAAATTGCTATGTTTTGCTTGCATGGGTGGTAGAACTCTAGCGTTTTTATTTTTTGGGCTCTAGGAGGTTGGCACATGTGATAGGAGGTGCTATGAATGACATGCAATGTAAAATATCTCACTTGAAATTTAAATTTAATTTGCCACATTTTGCTCATGCTACTATGCCCACGTTCCCCTTTGCTTGCTGAATTTTGCTTGAAAAAACCTTCTTTTGTCAAAATCTGAACATTGCATGTCAAGTATGCATGATGCTGAACAAAATCAGCCCTTGTTGATTGTTGACCTGGTAGCCCTGTGCATTGGGATCTGTGAGAATAGCCAAAAATAGTCCTATCTCGAATCTGCGTTGTTGGATCAAAGTGAAATTTAACTACAATAGCCCTGCTGGAAACATGCGTAACAAAGAGCAAATCCAGAGAGGGGTAGCAAGGTGTAACAAAGAGCAAAGCAAAACTAGAGAAAGGGTCTGCTAAAGAAATTTTTAGACAACAAAAAGAAGCTAATCCCTCTTCAGTTTTTCTGTTGGGGGGTTTCTACCTCCAGCATATCTTCATCCAAAGCTACCAATAAAGTGAGCGTGAAAAGCTCTTGAAAATATTCTTACTATCATGATTCATGAGTCATATAGAAGTTACAAGAGTTATCCCAAACAAAAATAAACCAAAGCACGCACATTGACCATTGAACCATGCGATGCCTAGGAAGATTACACTATCATGGTAGACGATACAAGTGCTTGTAAACCTTAGCTGGTTCTAACGAGTACAGAATAGTCAATTTAGTATAGTATGGTTGAACGTATCACTGATCAAGGGAGCACAAATCACCTGCTTTCACAAAGCTTAGTGACATCATTGCAGTTTCCTACACAACCACATCTAAAACCATATGATATTGGCTTGTTCAAAGCCAATGTATGGTTCATCCTTATGTGTCACATCTGTAAATATGATATATTATATCTGACATTGAGTCTTGTAGATTTTGTATAATTTAATGTGTCACCTGTCAATGATTGTGATGTTCTACTTGGTTGACCCTAAGATCATGATTGCAAAGCCATCTCTGATCAATATCACAACACCTATAAGTTTCATAAACTGTAATAAACGGTACCAATACATGTCTGCTTCTTCTATAGGTTCTGTCACTGTTAAAACTATTGTCAAGCTGGCCAGCATTGCCAAACAGTTTGCATTTTCTTTTTCTGAGAAGTGAAGAAGAAAAAAAACGTAACAAATGCATGGGTGTTTAATAGGTTATTTTTTTGTTTCACAGGCATCTCAGTCCAGCTTCCACTGCCACCACACATCAATGAAGAGAAGGTACTGAGTGCAATAAGCATAGAAAAGGATGTAGATGGGTTTCATCCTATTAACATTGGCAAACTAGCAATGAAGGGACGGGAACCTCTGTTTGTTCCATGTACACCCAAGGTAAGGTTCATTGGAACTTTTGACATATGAGAAACTCATGTTTTAAACTTATTTAGGTTAGAAACGAAGTTGGTAGTTGGATGGTATGCAGCAGAAACATGCCTTGATTGCTCAAGGAGAGAATGCTCTCTTGTTTAGGCAAGAAGTTCCCATATAGTTCCGGGATTGAGAAGGTTTTCCTTGAAGAGGAAAGCTCCTTTCTGGAAATTTATCTTTTTGCATGTGATCATTTCACTTCTTGAAAATAGATATTTCAATACAAGAGAAAATTCTGATGACATTTAATAATTTATTTGATGAAATTGATGACAGATAACTGCCTTTTGATTCAGGGGTCAATAGAACTCTTAAAACGGAGTGGGGTCTCCATATCAAGGAAAAGAGCAGTTGTGGTTGGTAGGAGTAACATAGAAGGATTGCCAACGGCATTGCTGTTAATCAGGCTAGATGCAACTGTAACCATTGTGCATTCAAAAACTCCTGATCCAAAGAGTATCATAAGGAAGGCAGACATCATCATAGCTTCTTTAGGACAGGCAAATATGGTACACCTAAAGCACTCAATCTAATAGTTCTGTACACTATGGTTAGAGGTTGCCATAGATTTTGTACTGCATCTTTTTCTGGCTTCTAATAAAATGATATAGAAGTTTCTTTCCTTTTTAGTTTCAAATATTGCATTTAGCATATTGGGCATGCATGGATCAAATGACTACTGAATTTATCATATGTATAGTCATTTTATTTTCCTCCTTATTCATGTTTTTTATCTTACCTCTTATTCTGTCTCGTCTATCGATGTTATGTATAATTGCACCAATTTTTTAACATTAAAGGCATTTTTAAATTGGAATTTATTTTATAAAGCGAGTTGCAACATAGAAGTCAAGAATTTGATTGGAAAAGTTGAGGTTTAGGCAATGGAATCTTTTTGTTTGTCCACAATAGTGTGTTAGCTTCCAAACCTGTACTTCAAATCGTAAAACCCTAAAACACAAGTTCAGCCCCAGGGAAACTCAAAGGGGCTACCCAATGTTACCATAGTAACTCTCTTTCACACTTTAGGCTGGCTCTCATCTAGCACAAGTGGGGTTTCCATGGAAGAAATGTATGATAAACTTTAGAATTGAGTGGATGGTGGGTTTCTATTACTAGTTCCAATCTAAGTGTTATGGAGTCAAGGAAAACAAACAAAGAGGGCTTGGATTTATATGGAGAAGACGTAATCAAGCAATACATTGATGTGTCATGACTAGTCCAAATGGATTGTTAGGTTATGAGAGTGAGTGAGAGCCCTGTTGACCCTACCACCTACACCTACCTACAAGTCACTGAGAAAAAGCCTTCAACCCCACAAGGTGTGGTTGATGGCAGGGAACTCAGAGAAGGGGTTGTCACACTAATCCCGACTCTCTCCGTTTGAGCTATCTCCTAGGTTAGGTAAGGGGGGTGCTCTCTAATGAAAAGTTAAGTTAAAAGATGTGAGTTTCTAGGAGAGTGTTATAGTGAAAATGAATTACGTTTAAGGATTTATGGGCAAATATGAAGTGAGCAACTTGAAATAACAATGCCAATCATTAATATGATTAAAAGCCATAAAACCAGTGCCTTATAAGGAATTTGCTCAACAATTTAAAGATATATTTGCTCAAAGTAAAATGCAATGCTCTTAAAAGAGAAAACAAAGTAACCTTGAAATGTAAATAAGAATTGTTAGCACAAGATATGTAAGATACAAAATGCTTTTGAGATAATCAACTTTTTAAATCAAAACATGTGAAACATATCTTGCCAAAACCCAAAAACTAGTAATTAACTTGCAAATGTAAAAGAAAGGAAGTGCTAAACCAAGGCATCAATATGCAATTAGACTTGAAACATGAAAATAAAACACGTGTTTGAAATGATTACAATACTTGCTTTTGGAATAGACTTTGCATATGAAAACTCAAACCATCAAGAGACAAGTAAAATAAATGTAATAGAAAGTGCTCTTGGTTAATTTTATTAATTAGCTCTACAACAAGATTACAATTTAATTCTTCAATCCTCAGACCTCATGTAACGACCCATTTAAAATAATTAACTAATATAAATTTTAGACTTATATCAAAATTGATATGATAAACTTAATAAAAATTAATGAAAGTAAATATGAGTTAAACTTTAAAAATAATTATGAAATAAACTTTATAATAAATATAAACTTAAAACTTTATAATATATATAAAATTTAACTTTATAAATTAAAGATTATAATAAAGAAAAATTATATAAAATTTAAAACCTTTATAATCAATAAATGTCTCATCCAAGCGGGGAATACACACAACGTACATAGGTTAGTTGAATAGAGATCTGAAGGGAAGTGCATGCAGAGGCGTGTCAGGAGGAGAAAGAGCGGTGGCCGTAGGCAGGAGGGCGGCCACCGCGAAGCCTGCTAATATAAAAACCGCTGGACTGAGCTGATGAAGGGGGGGGGGAAACTGAGAGGAGGACAGAGGGCAGAGAAAGATCGAGGAACGAGAGCTTTGATTGACCTGAGGTTCTGGGCATGGGGGCAGTAAGCTTCACAGAAGCTTGCTGGATTGGCTGGGAGGAATTGGTTTTCCCAGTAATTGAATTAGCTGAACAGGAGCAGACAACAGATCAACACATAGCAGTTCAGGTAGGTATTCAAAATTATTACGGTTCTTGTATTTCAGTTTTTTGGTCTTTACACATGGTATCAGAGCAAATGGTTCAAACCCTTCGACCTCATAGGCCCTACGCTGGTAAAAATTTTGTGTGCGCTGCGTGAATGCGTGAAATTCGGCTACGTGAAATTCTTGAAAATCAATACTGATAATACCATACGCATAAATATTTTGTCTTTTATTTTTAAACCAGTGAAACGACAGATACTGTAGATTCGTAAGTTTAAAATTTCCTCCGCATTACCATAGTCCCCCTTCTTGGCAAGAGACTTGGCCCTGTATACGGCCAAATCCAGGTTAATTGCCAGAGGTCTGTCATATCTGGCTGGAATTCCCTCTGGCGCTGAAATTGGAGCTATTTTAATGAATTCAGATGCCCTAAATTCATTTGAACTTGAACCTGTACTCTTCGTATCAGCATTTTCAAGATTGGCTAGTCTCGAACTCAGGCTTCCTTATAGCTATGGATGGCACACATTTATAATTTTTCTTTTCTTAGAGTAGAATATTTTCTGATACTAGAACTTTTGGCGTTTTAGTATTTTTCCTCAGCCCCCTTCAAGGGTACCAGCGTGCTCTTTGTTGTACAACCAGTGGAAGTCGAATTGCAATTCCATAGAGTGACAATGGCTTCTCTTCTGATAAGAAAGTGATGAACGGTCGATCCAGATGCAAACTGTTGGTAATCGGATGACACTGTTATCCCTCCGTTAGTCGCGAAGTTTTTTTTTTTACTGTTTCGACCTCGCTTTTTGACAAACGCTCACCATTTTGGTGCCGGCGTTCTATCTCCGGTCCTTTTCTCATAATTTCAAAATTCTTCCTCGCAGTTGCTCCATCAGAAAATGATTCGAAGCTGTTTTTCCTTTCCCGTGCTACTGAAATTTCACGGAAAACTACAGGTTTCTCACACTGCCATCTCTCTATCCTTTGAGAGACTTTCTGAACCACGCTTGGGATGTCAATTGAATAAGGATTCGCCAGAGTTTCCCTTCGGACGTCATTTTCAACTTTTCCTTAGGAACTGTAGGAGAGGCGGCAGACAGCGTGAAGAAGAAACAGAGAAAGAAAATGAACAAACACAAGTTCAGGAAGCTGCGTGTAATGACCCATTTAATATAAGCCTAAACTTTAAAAGTGAAAATAAGTTAAATTTTAATAAATAAATATAAAGTTTAAACTTTATAATATATATATAGTTTAAAATTCATTTTATTAAAGTATATAATAAAGAAATAAACCTAAACATAAACTTTATAAATAAATATGAAAAATTTGAATTATATAAAAGGGGACATAACATTTCATAAAGAGAAAAAGGATAAAACATTTACGAAGCGCAGGAACCAAACAGAAAATATCTAAGGAGATATCCATGCCGGGAGGTGTCGAGAGGAGCAAGAGCGGTGGCCGAAGGCTGGAAGGCGGCCACCGCCAACCTTGATATAAAAACCGCTGGACTGAGCCGAGGAAGGGGGTAGAAAACTGAGAGGAGGACAGAGGGCAGAGGAAGATCGAGAACAGGAACGAGAGCTTTGATTGACCTGAGGTTCTGGGCACAGGGGCAGTAAGCTTCACAGAAGATTGCTGGATTGGCTTGGAGGAATTGGTTTCCCAGTAACCGAATCAGCTTTAACAAGAGGACATGAGAACAGGAGCAGACAGCAAAATCAGTCGACAACAGTCCAGGTAGGTTTTCATTATTTTTACGGTTCTGTAATTCAGTTTTCGGTTCTTGTATTTTCAGTTTTTTTTGGTCTTTACACATGGTATCAGAGGCTTTGTTCAAACCCTCCGACTGTATAGGCCTACGCTCGCTTAAAGTTTCTGTGTGGCTGAGTCTGTGTTGTTACCGCTATTTGCTGATACCCCTGCCCATCTCGCCGCTGACCAGTTCTTCTCCCTGTATCGCTGACAAAAAAAAGAGATCCTCTAAATAAACTGGCTTAATCACAGAAGAATCGAACGCGGAACCACCCTATGTTGTCGCACAGGGGTTTTTCAGCATCCGAACGGTACAAAATTGACAACGATTGAGCTTCGGATGGGTTCCACCGACATACTTAACAAGAGACAATGGGGTACTATTTAAACCGCATCTCTAAACCAGACGCGCCGGGTAGGGATCGAATCTGCGACTTCTCAGTAAAGAAATAGACGCTCTGTACATTTAATTACAGTCGCCAGGGATGACCCAGACGCGCTACTGGAAGGGGTCAGCCATGGCCGGCATCGTTGGGATCATGCGCTAGCTCGGCGACCTGTCCGAAGAGCGCGGATTGAGTCGATGGCAATGGCGAAGTATATCGTGTTGGCGTGTCTGCTGGTATTTCTTGCCCTCGGGCCCCGCAGAGATGAAAGAGTGAGCGCGGTCAATTTAAAATTCTAAATAATTATGAAATTAAAACAACTAAACGGCGGAAAATCCTGTCGGCTCTTCTCATAAAACACCGAGAAGACCACGCAAAAGGCCGTTGCACTTACGATGGTAGGTGTCTGAATTCAGGCTATTGACTATATCATTGCTTTACGCAGTGAGTGTATGTCTTCTGGACAAACACGTCATCTGTAATCTTCTATAGCACGCCATCTTCACAAACATCTCGATTTTGTGGGCTTGGTCGTTGGGATACTTTAATTTTAATGGAAATATCGTTAATTGACAAAAAAAAAATGCGCAGCTGTTTCATCGAAATCGCGGTGCTGGAAATTTATCCAGCACGCATGTGGGGCGTTCAACTTGAATGGCCTTCGATGGATTAATTGTATTCTATGTTAGGTCGACTGTCAAATTCTTGGCTGGTTGTTTTATATCCTTCGAAAATTGTTATCATACGTTTGAATATTCCCAGCTAGTGTATTCACTGCAATCTCGTTAAGCATTTCTTTCACATGCTCCTTGCCAAAAGAAAACATGAACACATAAGACAAGGTCAACTTATATGACTAGAAAATTACATCCAACATAGGGGGAGCATTTTGAGAACGCTGTGTAGAGGACATGATCAAAAGAGGCTCAAGGGTGATGCACTTCAGAGAAAATTTATTGCAAGAGAGTCCAATTGCATTAGGAGATCTACTGGTGGAGAGAAGGTCAAATGTAAATTTGTAACCCAAAACTTCTATGTACCACATATGGATCATAGTTACCAGATTTGCATTTAGAGGGCGATTCAGTGAGTTTGGATCGGATGGGCCTCCAAACGATCTGATTCTACTTAGGGTCATTCAAATTTGTGTTCACCAATTTTGACTTAATCAACTCAAGTCAAACTCTTGTTAACCAGGTTTGACTTGGTCAACATGAGTCAAACTTGTGAGTTCAGTATGTATCACGAGTTTAAGTCATGGATTAAGTACAGATTGCACCAGGTGGTCTATAATACCCAGTTTTAGTGTGTTTTCTCTCATTTTTTGACTTGTTTAAGCTACTTTATTCTCAATCTGATTTGAACTCATTGCTCTTTTGCCTCACCGAGTTTTTGCTGATTCTGAGTCTGGTAACTTTAATATGGATAGAGCGTCCTTACATTTTTCTTCGTATCTTGGGATACTGTGTCTGTTGTAAGCTTTTCCATCTTGCATGCCAGTTGACCTTGTTGACAATGTAATAAAATTCAAATTCTGTGCTTGTGTGTACCATAATAGTGAGCATCCTTGCAAATGGGACAGAAATAAAGATAATTATCAAAATTTTACTTCTAATAACTGCCATCTCTACCTTTTGGAGAAACTAATTAAGGCAGGGTGAAACTTTGATGCAAGAATACAATTTAATGAGACTAGTAGATTTGTGCTGAAAACAAATCACTAATTACTGTCCTTATTCTCAAAATATCAAATAGATAGATGAAATATAAGACAGCCTTGTTTCGTATGAAATTTCAATAGATACCTGTGACTATTTTTTTATATTCTGGGAAGATGGTTTTTATTGATGGCATAACTAAGCCATTATTGATAATTATGTCTACAGACACCTAGATGCGAAATGAGTGTTGTCTGATGGTAAATGACCATGTAACAAAAAGGAGGATGCATCAGAGTATTGATTTTAATGTATTTAGGGCTGTTTTTGTTAGATTCATGAATGTCAAAACTAGATATGCTTCTAGTCCTACATTCGAACTCTTTGAGGTTCTCAAGTTCTGAAGAATCATGTGTTATCTTTGAAATTCCATAAAGTAGTCAAGGACCCTGGAAGGATATTAATCTAAGCCCATTAACCTGATAATTAATAAAATATACCAAATCTGAAGAATACTGCTCAATCTGATGTTCTTTTTATATAAAGGAAGGATGAAATCCTATGAAAATAGGCCAACCTCTGCAAGGAAACCAACCTGTCTGATCTGAATAACTTATTACCTTTATGAGGAGATTATAATCTAAGGTATGTTAAAATGTTTAAAGGCTTAGACATCCGTCTAATTTTTCTTTATGGTTTATTCTACCCGTTGGAGCAACCACAGTGATGAATGTCAAGATGCACGTGTTAAATAAGATCTAGAAGGTTCTTACATGATATTGTTGTTATAGTAATAGAAGAATTCTCTCAATCATAGCAATATATATTTATAAAGATGTTAAGTCATATCAGGAGCAAAATGCTTTTTTCTACACTGAAAGGTTGAGACTTGTTGAGTTTACAACAACAATGGTTTGGAAGTCTAATGTTTTGAATGTTTTTTGGGTTTGTAAAACCTTTGGACTATTGATATCGAAGATAATGAAGTTGGAAAAGTTTGAAGGTTGAATCTAGGGTTTGTAAAATCTAGACAAACTTTAAATTATTAAGGTTTGATGTCAAAACCCTAGTAAAACAGATTGCATGTCTATGGTAAATTTTAGGCTAAAAGTCAAACTAATAGGGAACCAAAACAACCCTTCTTTTACGGACTTAATCCATATCCAAGTAATTTATATTCAAAATATAAGTATGTATGACCTCTCCCAAATGTAATGACTAGTTTGAGGTATGGTGGGTATGTTATCGACGTACTTTGTGGCGAAGTATTTAACATTTATTTGTATTGAGTATTATTAGGTAAATCAACTTTAGATGTCTTACCTTAGGAGCTAATAACCATACACTTCCGCATTATTCATATTAGGGTAGAAAACCCTGCATTAGGACAAGGAGGTCGCGAGACCACCCTCCTTGACCTCGGTACCAGTAAGATCCGCCTAGCGGGTAAAAATAGCAAAACTATACCCGTTTATGAATGTGAAGTCGCAAAAGAAATTTACGTGTTAAAAATTCGGTTGTCTACCTCATAATTTTTGATAAAATTTTATTATGTGTCCAGGAACCATTACAATGGTAAAGACGTATGAGCGACGACGACGTGATTAGGCAGCATCACCACCTTTAATGCCTCCGCCGTCGTCATCATCATCCCCATCGTCACCACCGAGACCTTTATCAACATCAATCGCCCCAGCGCCAGAGTTAACTGTGATAATGAACTCCTTGGAAGCCTTATTAGAAACATTAAAAGAATCCACTAAGGCTAAAACCAAAGAGGAACCCCATCATTTGGCTACCAGTTCAGTGGAACCGAAGAATTTCGAGCCCAGAAGATCGAAAGACGACATCTCTAGGGAGCTTTAGAAAATCAGACTCCCGGAATTCTCAGGAGGCCAGGCAGGTGAATGCGCTGAAGCGTGGTTGGAGGGAATGAACAGATGTTTTAGGTTAAGAGAATATTCATCTTCGGCAAAGACAAAAATTGTCGTGTTTCAACTCAAGGAAAGTGCCTTGATTTGGTGGGGAAATCTGGAAAAGTAGTTGCACCTTACATCAGATAATGCCCCTTGGGAACTATTTGAGGAAAGGTTTCGCGCAAAGTATTTACCTCCGTACTTTCAGCAACAGCAAGCAAGAGCCTTTCATACGTTAATTCAGGGAAGTAAAACGGTGGAAGAGTATGAGATAAGGTTTATGGAACTGGTAAAATACATTCATTACTTAGACTCAGATGAACGTCAGGCTGAACGCTTTATTTTTGGGTGAAATCCTCGCATCAGAGCCTTGGTAAGCATGTGGAAGCCATCATCAGTAGCCGAGGCAGTCGAATGTGGTCGTTATGCAGAAGAGCACCTGGGGATCAAAAAGGATATGGGGCCATCAGGGCCTGTCCAATCAGGATTTCCAGGAATGACTCCCCGGAACTTCTTCAGAGGGGGTAGCTCGAGGCCACCGTACAGTAACAGGTTTGCCCCGAGAAATATAGGGACGGGAGCTCCCATGGCAATAAACACTATAGCCGCGGGATCATCAAACACTAGTCCCTGGGCATCTCAAAGGACCACTAGTGGAGGGAGAAATTCCAGAGGAATCAGCATGAGAGGATGAAGCTCGTTCTCTAGGAATTCATGCCCTGACTCAAGAGGATCAGCACCACTTAATTGTTGGGGATGTGGGGGGCCGCACTTTCAACGAGACTGCCCCGGAGCTTTGTCGAATATATTGCATAGGACTGGGAAGGAACCAGATTCAGACAACCGAAGTAGTCATAGAATTCATGCAGTTGTCGATCACGACCAAGCAGCACATCAATCCACGGTAGTGGAATCTTTAGGTACTATCAATGGTATAAAACTCAAAATTTTATTTGATACTGGTGCCACAGATAGTTTCATTTCATCATATGCATTAAACAAATGTGGGCTGGCAGCTTGTAGACAAAATGATTTCCATCAAGTGGAAATGGCCTCAGGAGAACTCCAAAACGTAGGCTTGAGTGTGGATCAATGCGCAATTGACCTAGGGGTCTGTTTGACTAAACTGAAAGTTTATGTCACAGCATTAGGAACATATGATCTTATCATAGGTATGGATTGGTTAGAAGCTCACCGAGCTTGGGTAGACTGTTATGGGAAAAGGATTCTAGGCATAAATGATGAAGGAGAAGCCATCCAAATTCAGGGAATCAAGAGGGAAGTCTCTTTACGCTACATTTCAGTAATGCAGATGAAGTGTTGTTTAAGGAAAGGTTGCCAGGCTTATGTAATTCAAGAAGTAAGCCAAGAAAAAGGGCCATCCCTAGGACAATATCCGGTGTTAGCCGAATTTCTAGATGTATTTCCAAAAGAACTACCTGGATTACCCCCGGTTAATAACTTGTTTTGCATAGAATAAATTTCCCTGTCATGATTAGCTTTCATGGTCATCATATTCTCCTCTAAGCCTGATAACTTGCTTCGCATAAAACCAATTTCGGTGTCGTGATTAATCTTCATGGCTTCAATTTCCTTAGCATGTTGATTTTGCATGATTTCTGTCTCCCTATTACGTTTTTCCAGGTGGGTGCATAAAGTTCTCACATAATTGGCGTATTTAGTTTGATTGGTCTCCATATTTTTTACCAACAACATTAGTTCCTGTATAATTTGCTTTTGATCTTCCTCTTCATTGTCATTTGTCCCTGCCTTTCCATTATCATGAATCTGATCTGTAATGGCACAAGTGGATGGCACATTCTGATATGAAGAATTGTCTTGGAATCTTTCACCGACAGCTGGACCTTTTTCATTCTGCTGCACAGTTTTAGGGGCACAAAGCGGGCTATCTGGATAACCATATCTGTCTTTAAAAGCATTGACAATGTCTTGTAAAGAAGTGAAGGAACCTTCAAGACAACAATTAAACCAATTTAAAGCATCACCCTCTAAGGAAAAGACAAAAAGACGCATTTTGACATCTTCATGATTATACTGAGGGGATCTACAATATATGATCATTATGCGAGTGAACAAGCCTAGATGCCTTTTTACAGCGACTGCATCACCAATTGAGAACAAAGGTAATTTAGAGATGGCCGCTTCCGGAATGTCATGGAGATCATCAAAATGACATGGTTTGAACGAATAATCCATGATGAGTAATAAGGGACCAAATGGATGATGGAACGAGATTTCTGCTCAAGAAAATTAAGAAATGAAAGAGGTGGAGTCGCCACTTGAACAATGAATCTGATTCTAGGATCCAAAAAGCAACCAACAGGCAGATATGAGGGAGGCTTCTTGTCTGGGAAAAATAAGAAAATGGAGTCGCCACCCAAACAAGAAACGAGCTGGAAAGAAGCTGCTGATATGACGAAAGGTAATGTGATGAAAAGATCAAGAGATGCCAAAAATTTTGAAGCTGCCAGCTCAAATGAGAGATGAGAAAGATGAAAGAATGATGAGAGTTGAGAAGATGAATGTCGTTGAAATGCCAGGGCCAGAAAAACTCTTTCCCCGACAACGGCGCCAAAAAATGTTGTCGCGCAGATTGACACGACAACGCTCAGATCGGGGGCTGTCACTCTGATCCCCGATCCCTCCGTTTAAGCCTGTCTCCCGCGGCTAAGGAGGGTAGACCCTGTAAGAAAGTGGAAAACCAACTGCGAACCAGTTGGTTTGGGAGACATGAAAGGACGAAAGCACTTAATATATTTGTTTAATCTAACGGACCAGTGCCTTGTGGAGTTAATGTTTAAACAATTGATAACCAGATGCTGCAGAGATATAAACTTCGAACAATGCAAGATATCCAGTAAATTCACGATGTTTTTAACAATGATCTGGCAATTTAAAAAATAAATTACGAAAGATACAACCATGTAAACTTGCACGTTAGCCAGATATCATATTCAAGCATGCCAGATAAACATTAATCCCAAAATTTTAGCCTCCGCAAGAAAAATTGAACGCGATAAAAAATTCCAGGCTAAGACTTCAACTGACAAAAAAAAAAAATCACGATGAATATTCTTATGGCTTTTCAGACAAAAAATTAAAACTAAAAGTCTAAACTAAAACAAGACTTGAAATTAAAAATTAATCTAAATCTAAAGTCTAATAAAAAGGAACTTTTTATTGGTCTTTTATATTTTATATTTTTTATGATTTTTTTTATTTTTTATATTTTTTCTGATTTTAGAATTTAATTCAAAATGAACAGAAATATTAATCAAACAAGCTATCAGAAAAATCCGTTAAATAGGGATAACCCTTTTATGCTTTTGAATTTAATTTTTTTATTTTTTTTTTTATATTTTTTATGATTTTTTTAATTTTATAATTTTATTTTCTTTAAAATTTTTCTTTTTTTTTTTTTTTTTTTTTTTTTTTTTTTTTTTAAACAAAATGGAAATAAAAGGGTTTATTTAATTTATTAAAAAACTAATAAACTAAAAAAAATTTAAATCTAAAATCTAAATTCTAACATAAATACATATATGTAAATAAAAAGAACTAAAAAAAAAATGAAACCAAAGACCAAATCCTAAAACGACTTTTTAAATTTTTTTTTTTTGATTTTTTAAATAAAAAAAGAAACAAACTAAAACTAAATTAATGAAGTTTTAAATCTACAAAATATAAAACTAAACTAACAGCTAAAACCTAACCATGCTAACTATAAGAAAAAAGAAAATCGATTTTTTTTATTTCCCTTTTTTATGTTAACAACACATTTCATGAAACGCAAAAGAAAATCAAATGAAAATTACCTAAAAAATTATCCTAACTCTAAATGTTAACCTAAAACTAAAATGGGAAACTATATTTACGTTGCACCCAAAGAATGACTTCTCCTTACGCAAAAATGCAGAGACGCAGAACGCAGAGACCGTAAATACCTGTCAATGCACCAAAACGTAGATACCTGGCTCGTGTGAGGTAAAACGTGATTTATTACAATGTGTTTGCAGGTTTGTGAATGCGGGTTTGAAAGGTTTGACGGCGGCAGCAGAATGGGTACAGAATGATCAGAATGGACAGGATCGAGGGCTTCATACACAGTCAGTTTGGTGTGACTAATCGTAAAATAAAAACGCTGATACGCAAGACTGATATATGACCACAAACAAACAAAAAAATTCGACTTACCTGATACGCCAACGTGAATGCCAGCGGGACGATCAGAGTTATGAAATCTGGCCGTTTTTATGATGTTGTTACCTGGTTGCTCACAAAAACAGTGACTAGCAGATTCGAAATTGATTTTGGATTCTTTGACACCTGATAATCTGCGAAATTCCAACAAAATCGAAATCGTTTTGCAGATCCAGGCTAAGAGGTTCGACAGCAGGCAGATGGACGCGGAAAAGAGCTGCGTTGATTTGTTTTTTTTTTTTTGCAGGCAGAGCGATGAGGACTCGGGAACGGACGTGGAGGCTCGACGCAAATGAAATCTAACTTCAAAAAACAAGTATTTGAATCCTGGACTGCCCAGAAGTATATCTCACGCTCTGGTACGCCAACATGAATGCCAGCGCTGATGCCCACGCCAGATCTGGAGCATCGACCCTTTCTTTTCTCTTTTTTTTTTTTTTTTTTTTTTTTTTTTTTTAATATTTGGCTGTTGCAGATGCAGGTTCTGGACGGCGGAGGAAAACGAGGTTTCGACTGATGCCCACGCTCGAATCAAACTCAGTTGAATCGGAAAAAATCGATCTTCGTTTCCCTTTGAAAACCCTATACAAGAAAGCAAAACGCTAATAAAAACTGCATAAAGCAAACATTCAAAACCCTAGATCAGAAAAAATTTGAAACCCTAGAACAGTTAAATAATTTACAAAATTTTTGGCCCCTTAGCAGCCAGATTCATAAATAAGCACAGAAAATATTTAAAGAGATAATGATTTCAGATTTTCACTGTGAAGAACTTCAGAAAAATCTCTCCTGCAAATTAAAAATAAACTGAATGATAGACCCAGGATCAAATCCAACTGGGCTCAGCAAAAAATGCTTGCGGGAGTTGGTTGGTTCAGCCGAGAACTTCCCCGAACGCCCACAAAATTCCTTCAGAAAATGTTTTCTGGCAGCTCAAAACAACCATCAGTAAAGAGGGCAAAAATGCTACTAGATCTCAGGAAGTGATGGAGATACCTGCCATTACTTCAGAAACCCTAACAGCACCCAAACCCTAGCAAGTGAAACAAGATACCTGTGCTCACAATACTATACAAAAGCTATTATTAACAGCTGAAAATAACATATGTAGAAAATTAAACAATCTCACAACATTTCAAGAGAGTAACACCAGCAAGATATGGACCCCAAAGTCTTCTTTTATTAACCAGAAACAGATTTACAAGAGAGCTTCTTCAGCGTTGACTCACAGATCAGATGATCTGAAATGACCCCTTAAACCCTATAAAAGGAATGATTCCACGGTTAGTCGAGTATCCATGTTGAAATGCTCGACCGTGATGAGAATCAAAAGTCTCTTAATCTCATTCGTCGATTTATTAAAAAAAAAAAACTTGCATGCATCACAAAAAATATTATTATTTATTCTTTAGGTTTTTGCTTTTTTATGAATTTTTTATTTTTTTTTTTTTAATTTTAAATTTATTTATTTATTATTTTTTTTTATTTTTTTTATATCATTTTTAATTTCTTAATTCATTTAAAATGGATCATCGAACTAAGCCTTCGGAAACATCACCTAGGACCTAGGACTTAGGACTCATGAGGGGATTTAAAACATTTTTCGACCCTCAGGACACATTACATCATGACTTTTACAATTTACATCTTAAGGGAGAAAAACCCCTTTAACATAGACCCTCACAAATCACCCAGTTCTGCGACACAACTATAATCTAGCAGATCAACACACTAGGATTCTCCTAAAATTCCAATGACAAAATCTATCCCGGCTTTGGGGTCAGGTTTGAAGGAAAACTCTGCCGATCTGTGGATCGGTGAGACGAAAAACCTTCCGGGACATAGATTATCATAAGAAAGTTAGGTCCACCTAGACAATTAACATACACGACTCATATCTGCTAAGATTATTTACAATTGATACATGCAGACTGGGTTTACAATTAGATTGATCAAGCTGCTGATGACTGCAGGATGGCACGGACACGCTGATCAGGGGCTGCCCCTTTTTGCAAAGAAAAAAGGGGGTGCACTGCACGGGTATTTGACCGGTAGAGGTCAACACCTCCCAAAAATTGCTTGTTCTCAAGCAATGCTCAAACAAGCGCTCCCTCTCTCTATTGACACAAACTGTCACTACAAACAATACCGAGGTCCTAAATGTGCCACTAAGTCACCTTGAATCTATCCACCAACCTGTCATAAATGAATCCCTCAATACCAGGGTCCAATGCTAATCTCAAAAAGATGCCACCATGTTGACGCTATGTTGATTTCTGTAGCATCGGATGTGCTCTTGCCTTGAGATTTTGCAGAGGCTAAGACACATGCATTCTCCAATATGCAGAAATCGTTTGGGAAAATTCCACCTAGAGATGATTTAATTAAAATAATTAACTTTTCCTAAATGGTTCCCTAAGTCTAAACTTAGGAAATCTAGTTAATTAAAAGGTATTAATAAAATCAAGTGTGAATCTTCTAGAAGAAGACGAGGATCAACTCCCAGTTAATCTTCGCCCTTTATTATGTTTTAATCTTGGTCGTTGGAGCTCCAATGAGAGATTATAAGGAGTTCAATGGGCACTTGGAGAACACATCGAATGAGAGATTAGAGATCGAATTTCTCAAGAGTAGTAGCATTGAGTTGCGGAAGTGAGATCAAGTGATCTTGCAGTGAGAGGCAGGGATAGTAGTTTGGAGGAAATTATTCCAGATCCAGAGAGTGCAAGGCAGAGAAGAAATAGAGCAATTCGGTGAGGTAGCGCAGAGCTTCAGAGAAAGTTCAAAATTCCGCGGGGAGAGTCAAGTTCCAGTGCCAGAAGTCGGGGTGTGAGACCAGAGGGCCAGAGGGTCGAATTTCTAGACAAGAGGAGATCATAAGAGGAGGTTACACAAAGCCCAGTGACTGTGACACATAGCTGCGTGAGATTGATGCAGAGGCTACATAGAGGCAGCATGGGGCCAACCAACCAGTCCCTGATCAATGTCGGATTTCCCGAAACAGTGTGAGATTTTTCTCACTAACTCTTTGCCATCTTTTCTTTGTATCAGATAGCTAGTTTGGGCATCCAACGATTTGTACTCATAAACTAGTGCATAATAATAAAACCCTCAGTTGTTGCACCAGTTTTCCCACATTGGGTTTTTCTGGGGACATTGTCCAAAAACAACTGTGTAGATGTGTGTGTGTTTATTTCTCTCCTTTGCAGTATTTAGTTTCCACAATGTTTATTTTGTGTAGTCTGTAGTGTATGTATTTCGATATTTGTTGTAGAAAACTGCAAGTAACTAACAAATAGGAGAAATATCATCAGTTTGCTGCAATAGGAATTAGGTTACCGATTTTTCACATGGTATCGAAGCACATATTATAAGCCAGAGAGCTCAAATCAGAAAGGGAGGAGGTTCGAAATTCTTCCTTGACAACAATTCGAAACCCTAGAGGCAGCGCAATCCTTGGGCCAAAGAGGTCGAAGTTTTGAGTGAGATTAATCTCTTTGTGTGAGTCGACAGAGAAATTCGATTCTCTAGATCGAAGCTTTCCAGAGCCAGAAGGGAGCAACGTATTCTTCCTTGCAGAGAAAATCTTCAGCTGGGATGCAGTTATTTTGCAGCAGTTGCTCGCAGAATAACGTCAAAAGTAGAGAATAGCACATGCTAAGGGAATTTTTTCCTCAGAGGACTTCTAGCCAAGAAGTTTAAATTTTCCAAGCAGAGCAACAGTAGTTGTGTGTGAGATTTCTCACTCCAGAAGGGAGTGTGAATAGTTGGGTAGCAGATGAGTGGAGGAGAGTAGGAAGCAGCTTGAATTTTTTTAAGAGAGATGGCATCAGCTGGGTTGAGAGATCAAGATCGGTTGGAACGAGCCTCCAACAATGTGATCTAGAAGGCTAGGATCTCTTGCCTTCTAAATGAGCATAATGTCAAAACTTATGTCAATAGTGTGGTAGTTGTACCCACCGACGTAGATCTGCTCAAGAAATACAAGGCTGAGATGGCGAAGACTAAGAGGATCATTCTCGATGGGGTTCGAGATCATGTAGTATCCCATATAGTTGGCAAGGATACTACCTAACAAATGTGGGAACCCTTAGCTACGCTACACGAAGGATCTTCTGAGTAGCAGAGATGTACTTAGAGGAGAAGTTGAGATGCACGAGGATGCAGAAAGGGGAGTGAGTGGACCCCTTCCTTACAAGGTTTCAGGATGTCCAGGACCAAGTCACTTCAGTAAGGTCAGCACCCTAGCCCTTAGAGTTTGTATGATCAGCGCTGAATATTGTTTCTGGATATTAGCAAGTTTTCGTCCAGAGTAACCTAGGGAGAGAAAAACTGCCAGATTGGGAATGTGTGTGGGCTGATCTACAACAGGAGGCTATGAGGCATGATCTGGCAAAGGCCAACATTAGTGGCAGTAGCAGCAGTGGGACGAAGAAGGTGAAGGAAGAGGAAGATGTGTCCCTTGCATCAAAGGGGCAGTAGGAACAACGCATAAGAAAGAAGGATATTTCAAAGATCAGGTGCTTCAGGTTTGGCCAGCTGGGCCACTGTAGCACTCAGTGTCTTCTTAGAAAGAAGGACAAGGAAGAGAAGAAGGATCAACAAGCTGCATCCCCTGATATTGATAAGCTGTCCTCCAGACTGGAGAAAGAGTTTGCCATGATTGCTGAGATGCCTCTAGGGGTGAGGTGGGGTGATTTGGAGTTGTAGCCCCAAAGAGCTACATGATGGGTAGGATCCTTGAGGAGTCCACCTCTTGGATCAATACCTTGCTACGGGAGCCCATAATCAGCAGTAGCAGGATGGACCAGTGGCAGTTGGTGTAGTTAGGTGCCTGTAGTGTTCCTATCTAGGGTGCTAGACTAGGCTATATTTATTATCGACCAGGGTGCGTAGACTTAGAGGCATGCGTCTAAAGTATATAGACATAAAGGATCGTTATCTAAGTCTAATCTACCTAGTTACAACGATGTCATTCAATTCATTATCAAACTAAAACGCTATGTATCACTATAAACCAAGATTCAATTCATTTATCAAACCAAAACACTGTGTATCACTGTAAACCAAGATTTTAGTCCCCTTACAGAGACATCATGCATAAAACCCCTGTTCAGCAAATACTCAACATTCATTAACAATCATACAAGATAAAAATATATGGAAATCGTAAGCATAGAGTTCATGACATTGCTCTACAAGACAACAAGGGATCGAATCCCTTACAGGATATGATTCACGATCTCAGTGATGATCTATTCAAGCGCATTCATAAACATAAATCATACGCATATCATAAACATAAACCAATTTTAATCACTGCGCATATTTAATACCCTAAATTGTAAATGAAAGAAACAACAGTATACCACGTTACGCAGGGCCCGTCCGCGTTCCAGAGGTATACTGGACTGTGATCCAACGATTACCAAATCAACGCAACAAAATTGTGACTGTAATTCAAGTCTTTGATATTAAAATTCAAAACTCTGTTTCCGAAACAATGATAATGATAATAAAACAACTGACTCAGAACTGTGTTTACATATGGTTCTACAACCCTCAAAAACGAATGTACATTCATGAGCAGGCTGTTGCCGCTTTTACCATATCGCGATTTTTGAAAATGTTTCTATCCTAAACTAATTTCAAAAAGGAAACAAAACTAAATCAATCTAGAATGCGTGTTGTTGCTGCCTTTGTCGCCAACATGCCATAGATTGACCTTCGTTGACCGCACATGTAGGAGGGTTGATTCTGCTGTGGGATAGGTGTTCGTCCATGCTTGGACATTCTGCTTTTCATCCCTACCCTTCGCTCTAGCCTAGCTGTCATGCCACATGTCAAACAATAAACCAATTACAGGATGTTGGAACTTCCTGTAGCCATTTTGCCAAAAATTCCTAATTCGTTAACATAAAACTCGTAAATCAATTTCAATGCAATTTAATAACTATAAAACTATTAACTAATCAATTTTCAAGGGATCTGAAAGATATATGATGAAAAGAGGTAGGCAAATGACATGTTTTGGGAGGAAAAAGGAGGTCATGGAATGGTACCAACAGTGCCAGAGTGACAAATGC
This sequence comes from Pinus taeda, assembly GCA_000404065.3. Lineage (NCBI taxonomy): Eukaryota > Viridiplantae > Streptophyta > Pinopsida > Pinales > Pinaceae > Pinus > Pinus taeda. Next base: position 368,608 of record APFE031238626.1, read on the forward strand.
AATGGCTAGTAGCAGTCAGATACTGAGAAGCACACAATAGAGTTGGTAGTAGTGCAGTTGCCACAGAGCAGAGTCAACAATAACGTAGAGGCTTCAGTGACAATGCAGAGGCTAGCAGCAGTCAGAACTCGGAAGACAAATGCATCAGACTCAAGACAATTGGTTCAATAGGATGGACATCTCTCAGTTGTAGCAACATCAGAAGAGAGATCGTTGTGGATGTTGCAATGGCAGCAACAATAGAGTTGCAATGCAAATGCAGTGTTGGTAGCAGTTCAGTAGGGCCAACAGCAACACAGATGCAACAGTTAGAGTTGCGGATTAGTTGCTGGGCAGTAGAGCCAAACATCAGCGGGGTAACAGGATATGGTGCAGAGAGGGTGATGCTTCAGTGGGTCGCGGCACTAGAGCACATTCCTCGCTAAGAGAGAGTGTTGATTTCTATAGCATCAGATGTGATCTTACCTCGACATTTTACAGGGAGGCTAAGACACATGCATTTGGGAAAACTTCCCCTAGAGATGATTTAATTAAAATAATTAACTTTTTTTAAACGTTTCCCTGAGTCTAAACTTAGGAAATCTGGTAAATTAAAGGGTATTAATTAAATTAGGTGTGAATCTTCTAGAAGAAGACGAGGATCAACTCCCAGTTAATCTTAGCCCTTAATTATCTTTTAATCTTGGCCGTTGGAACTCCAACGAGAGATTATAACGAGTTCAATGGGCACTTGGGGAACACATCGAATGAGAGATCAAAGATCTAATTTCTCAAGAGTATCAACGTTGTGTTGCAAGAGTGATATTGAATGATCTTCTTGCAGTGAGGGGCAGGTATAGTCATCTAGAGGAAATTTTTCCAGATCTGTAGAGTGCAAGGTAGAGAAGGCATAGAGGAGTTCAGTTAGGCAATGCAGAGTTTCAGAGGGAGTTCGAAATTCCGCTGGGAGAGTCAACATCTAGTGCTAGAAGCCGGGGTGTCAGACCGGAGGGCTAGAGGGTCGAATTTCCCGATAGCAGGAGATCAAAAGAGGTGACGTAGATCCTAGTGACTGTGACACATAGCTGCGTAGGATTGAAAAAGAAGCTACGCAGAGGCAACGTGGGGCCAGCGAGCTAGTCCCTGATCAGTGTCGGATCTCCTGAAACAGTGCGAGATTTTTCTCACTAACTCTTTGCCATTTTTTCTCTATATCGGATAGCCAGTTTGGGCATCGAGTGATTTGTAGTCAGAAACCACTGCATAATAATAAAACCCTTAGTTGTTGCACCGATTTTCCCACATTGTGTTTTTTCGGGGACATTGTCCATAAACAACTTTGTAGATGTGTGTGTTTATTTCTCTCTTGTGCAGTATTTAGTTTCCACAATATTTATTTTGTGTAGGCTATAGTGTATGTATTTCGATATTTGGTGTAGAAAACTAGAAGTAATTTGTTCAAGTAATTAACAAATAGGAGAAATATCATTAGTTTGCTGCAGTAGGAATTGGGTAAATGATTCTTCACATGGTATCGGAGACAAATTATAAGTTGGAGAGCTCATATTACAAAGGAAGAAGGAGGTTCGAAATTCTGCCTTGGCAGCAATTTGAAACGCCAGACGCAGCGCGGTCCTTGGGCTAAGGAGGTCGAAGTTTTGAGTGAGATCGATTTCTCTGAGTGAGTCGACAGAGAAATTCGATTCTCCAAATCGAAGCTTTCCAAAGGCAGAAGGGAGCAGCGTATTTTTCCTTGCAGAGCAGATCTTAAGCTGGGACGAAGTTATTTTGCAGCAGTTGTTGGCAAAATAGCGTTAGAAGTAGAGAATAGCACATAATGAGGGAATTTCTTCGTCAAAGGACTTCTAGCCAAGAAGTTCGATTTTTCCAAGCAGAGCACCAGTAATTGTTGTTGAAATTTTCTAAATCTATCAGTTAGAAAATCAATTTGTATTCTACTCGTTTGTTTCTTCTACTCGTAAATTCTAAACAAGTTATTTAAAACATATAAATAACGAAATAAACACAATACAGTCTCAACATCTACAGATCATCAGCGAAAAGAAATCAAACATACAAGTGATACCATTATTTTTGGACAAATGTCCTCGGAAAAACTCAATGCGGGAAAATTGATGCAGGTATTCTGAGGGTTTATTATTATGCAGTATTTCCTTGAGTACAACTAGGTAACTAACTAACTCACCTGACAGAGAAAAATATACGGCAACAACACATCCCTATTCGGAAACAGGTATTCAGAAAAACCGTCCCACTAAACCCTCTCCAGCGACTCTGAAGCTCTACGCTAGCCCTTCTAGCCTCTGCATTAGCCCTCTGAGGCACTGCGCAACCTCTGGGACCCTCTGCGTCACTCCCTCTGCCTTTTGCGTGGATGACGCAGTCCCTCTGCGCTCTGTGTTGTCTCTGTTGGGCTTTGCGTGGCCTGCTCTGGCTGTTGTTTCTCGCTCTCTGCCTCTGTGCTAGTCTCTCAGCACTGTCTCCACCTATCTGTCCGGTACTTACTGCCCCTTGGTGCTGATCACTGATTCAATTTTTCTTAGCAAACTTGCTCTAGTAAAATGAATGACTGATCACTATGGTGTATTCTCTAACTTACCCTCAAGCCTCCTCTTATACTTTTCCTATTGGTCCTTCAATGGATGAGATTAAATATCTAATCAACGGTTAAGATTGGATTTGGCTTGATCCATGACTTTTGGAACCTTCTAACCCAGTTCTATATTAATACCCATTAATATTTTATTTTTTCTAAGTTTAGACTTAGGAACTCCATTACAAATATTAATTATTTTAATATCTCCCAAACCGGGTACAATCTGTCCAAACCATTTATATGTCTTGGAGATCTCATGTGCTTTAGCCTCTCCACCAATTTTCATGGCTAGAGCACATCCGATGCTACCCCAAATCAACAATTGTGTGCGGGATTTCTCACTCCAGAAGGGAGTGCAAATAGTTGGGTAAAAAATGCACAAAGGAGAAGAGGAAGTAGTTCGAATTTTTTCAAGAGAAATGGCATCAACTAGGTTGAGAGATCAAGATTGGAAGGAGTCTCCAACTATGTGATCTGGAAGGCTAAGATCTCCTATCTTCTAGATGAGCATGATCTCAAAACTTATGTCGATAGTGTGGTAGCTGTACCTGCCGATGTAGATCCGCTCAAGAAGTACAAGGCTGAGATGGCAAAGACTAAGAGGACCATTCTCAACAGGGTTCGATATCATGTAGTATCCCATATAGCCGACAATGATACTGCCCGACAGATCTGATCTGGGAACCCTTAGCTATGCTATACAAAGGATCTTCCGAGTAGCAGAAGATGTACTTAGAGGAGAATTTGAGATGCACGAGGATGTAGAAAGATGAGTGAGTGGACCCCTTCCTTACGAGGCTTCAAGATGTTTGGGACCAGCTGGCTGCAGTAGGGTTAGCGCCCCAGTCCTCAGAGTTTTTAGGATTCTCGCTGAATAATGTTTCTAAAGATTGGCAAGTTTTCGTCTAGAGCATCATGGACAGAGAAAAACTGCCAGATTGGGAACGTGTGTGGGTTGATCTGCAACATGAGGAAACGAAGCGTAATCTGGTGAAGGCCAGCATCAGTGGCAGTAGCAGGAGTGGGACAAAGCAGGTGAAGGAAAAGGAATACATGCCCCTTCCATCAAAGGGGCAACACAGAAGAAAGAAGGATATTTTGAAAAGATTAAGTGCTTCAAGTTTGGCGAGATAGGCCACTATGACACTCAGTGTCCTCTCAGGAAGAAAGACAGGGAGGAGAAGCAGGATGAACAAGTTGCATCCACTGAGATTGATAGGTTGTCCTCCCGACTGGAGGAAGAGTTTTCCATGATTGCTGAGATGCCTCTAGGGGTGAGGTGGGGTGATCTGGAGTTGTAGCCCCAAAGAGATACATGATGGGCAGGATCCTTGAAGAGTCCACCTCTTGGATCAAGACCTTTCTATGGGAGCCTATAATCAGCAGTAGTAGGATGGAGCAGTGGCAGTTGGTGTAGTCAAGTGCCAGAGTGACAGATGTAGTGGCTAGTAGCAGTTAGACACTGAGCAACGTAGAGCAAAGTTGGCAGCAGTGCAGCTGGCACAGAGCAAAGTTAGCAGCAGCATAGAGGCTTTAGTGACAATGCAGAGGCTAGCCGCCGTCAGAACTCGGACGACAGATGCATCAGACTGAACACAATTGGTTCAGTAGGATGGACATCTCTTAGTTGCACAAGCAGTAGATGAGAGACCGTTGTGAATGTTGCAATGGCAACAACAATAGAGTTGCAGTGCAGATACAGTGTTGGTAGCGGTTCAGCAGGGCCAGCAACAACACAGATGTAGCAGTCAGAGTTGCGTAGTAGTTGGTGGGTAGTAGAAAAAGACATCAACAAACTAACAAGAGATGGTGCAGAGATAGAGTGATGCTTCAATGGGTTGTAGCACTAGAGCATATTCCTCGCTAAGAGGGAGTGTTGATTTCTGTAGCATCGGATGTGCTCTTGCCTCGAGATTTTGTAGAGAGGCTAATACACATACATTCACCAATACTTAGAAATCGTTTGGTTAAATTCCACCTAGAGATGATTTAATTAAAATAATCAACTTTTTTTAAATGGTTCCCTAAGTCTAAATTAAGGAAATCTAGTTAATTAAATGGTATTAATTAGATCAGGTGTGAATTGTTAGTTTTTGGTAGCATCGGAAGTGCTCTGGCATTGAAACTGGTGGAGAAGTTAAGGCACATGAGTTCTAAAGAACCTAGAAACTGTTTGGTGAAATTCCACCAGGATTGTATTTTATTAAAATAATTAATATTTTTAATGGAGTTCTTAAGTCTAAACTTAGGGAAATTAAAATCTTAATGGGTATTAATCAAAATATGGGTGAGGATGATCTAGAAGGCGGATCAAGTCATGTTTTAATCTTAGCCGTTGATTAAAGACTTCATCTCGGCCATTGACGACTCAACAGGAAAAGTATAAAATGGAGGCTTGGGGTTCATTTGGAAACACACACAGAGATGAGAAGTACGAGGAGGCAATGGCCAAGGAAAAATGCATCATCCTTGATGGGGTCAAGGATCATATCGTCCAACATATTTCCGAGAAGGAGACGACAAAGGAAATGTGGGACACCTTGAAGACGTTGTACCAACATACTTCCGTGGAGAAGAAGATGTTACTTGAGAATCAGCTACGATCATACCAGATGCAGAAGGGGGAGCAGATAGATATCTTCCTCGGTCGGGTTGAAGGAGATCTGAGACCAACTGACTTCCATTGGGGTTACGCCGGATGAAGATAGGATGGTAAGGACCGCACTTAACGCAGTTTCCGAGGAGTGGGAGACATTTTTCCAGAGCATACTGGGTAGGGCGAATCTTCCAAATTGGTAAGAATTGTGGGCGTCTCTTCGTCAAGAGGAGATCAGGCGGTTGAGCAAGGCGGGAAGTAGCAACAAAGGAGTTCGGATCAAGAAGGAAGAGGAAGAGGATGTAGCTCTGGCATCTACGAGAAGGTAGGAGAAGAGGAAGAAGAAGGACCTCTCCAAGGCCAAGTGCTTCCACTATTGGGAACTGGATCATTATGTGAACCAGTGTCCGAGAAAGAAAAACAAGGGAGAGGTGTCTAACTCTAAGGCAGTGCCAACGAAGGCGGAGAAGGAAGTCGAGGAGGATGATGATTATGCCATGAGTGCTCATGTACCTCTAAAGAAGAGGTGGGGAGACATCAAGCTGTAGTCAGGAAGACTACAAGCGATCAGGGGCAGGATCCTTGAGGTACCCAACCTCTTGGATTATACCTTGCTACGGGAGTGCCGAAGAGGAGTAGTAGGACTGGCAAATGTCAGTAGAGACGGATGCGGATGAAGCAGCAGAGAGTGCTACAGTGTAGGAGTCCCCGGGCAACGTGAGGCTAGCAGGCTACAACAGCGCGAGAGGCACGGAGAGTGTTGCACCAGTGCAGGATGGCACAGCAAGGTGTGCAATGACGCAAGATGCAAGGAGTTGTTGCAGCAATGCAGAGGTCAGTAGAGGGAGCGCTTGTTAGCGGCAGAGGGAGCTTCAGCATCAAGAATGTTTCTAGCCTTACAAGGATATCAAATGTTGGGTGGATCAGTTACTTCTCAGTAGCTGAGTTCCAGTAGCACGATGCAACATGATGAGCGGGGAATGCAGTGCAGATGCAATGTTGGGAGGATGGACCAACAACAGCACGGATGCAGAGGGAGCTGCCGTACGGATGCAGTAGTGGCAGTGGCAGATCCATGGGCAGCAGTACAGGATGCAGCAATGCAGAGGATGTTGGGCGTGGAGGCCTAGCGTCAACACAAGTACGGTGCCAGGTAATGTAATATCCCTAACACGAAATATTCTTCAAAACCCCAGCAAAGTCTCAACCAGAAAAACGTACAAGTGGTATAGTGGCTGGAAAATCACAGAGATATAATAATAGTAGTGTAACAACAATAATGTATACATGAAATATAAACAAATACTCACGAAATGCAGCGAGAAATGCTAAGCCATTTTATTATATTGAGTAGAAAAATGAGTACAGGAGGTGATCAGGAAGATGGCACCTCAACTTGCACAAGGAAAGTGAAGAAATACACTCAGAATAGCAAAGGAATGGCTTCTCTCTGAACTGCGTCCCAGCTACTGGAAAATTGTCCTGTTGCTGCTGCTGCTGGAAATAAAAAAAGGATTTGGGGCTGTTTCCCTCCTCAGAAAAGGCTGAAACTCTGGAATCGGACTCTACTCAAGAAACCCAGAAAAGCCCAGAAAGCTTTCCTAGAATGGTTGACCCCCGAAAATCACCCCCTTGGGGTTCTGCGCAGTCTCTCAAGGCTTTGCGTTGTCACTGAATGAAACCCTCCAGAAATCTGCCTGAAACCTCTACCAAAACCCTCCAATATGCAAGGGTTGATCCCTTGCTCAATCTCCCAGCACAAATCCTACTGCAAACCCTCAATCCAGAACTCCTACCAGAAAGAACTGCATCATCCCTCTTTGCGCTGCGCAGTCCTCCAAGATGCTCAATCCTCCTTCTAGAAATGCTGATGAAAATACCTTGCCCGAGTAGGCACTCGAAGTCCCCCAGGGCTAAGGGTGAGATCTCTGAACAAAGACACTCAATGCACTAAACAGTGCTACAGACAGGCTAAACAGCCAACGTGCTCTAAGTCAAAGTGACTAGCTCAAACGCACATCATCCAATGCCAAAATGAGGAAGCTCCTTTCTCCTTTATAGCCTTTTCCTCTCTCAATCCCAAGCCCCACCTTCTCCAGCGTAATTCCTCTCTTGCCACGTGTTTCTTCCCTCCTGCGCAGTCCCTCCAAGTGTCTGTGTGGGCCCCATCTCTGCGTCCCTCTTTGGCCCCCTTGGCTCCCCTTTAAGTCACAACGTTGTGCTACTAGGAGTGACTTTTATTCTAAAAGTGAGTCATGTCCACTTTCCCTCACCTTTTTATTCATAAATAACTATAGAAGGCAAAAATAAGCAAAATCGAATATTCCAATTAGCCATGGCTAATTAGGAATATTATAGTCTCCCCCGGCAAAATGTTGCTTGTCCTAACGCAACTGAAGTGATGGATGCTGCAAGATTTTCTCACTCTCCCAAGTGGCATCCTCATCCAGCAAATCCTTCCACCTCACCAAGAATTCCCGAACCGTCCTGCTCCGCAGCTGCCTCTCCCGGGTATCAATAATAGCCTCTGGCTACAACACCAAATGCCCCTCATCATCTATGGGTGGTAGCTCATCTGTCACTGTCACCTGCTGCCCCAATGCCTTCTTCAGGCATGATACATCAAAAATGTTATGAATCTTGCTGCCTTGGGGCAGCTCCAACTCATATGCAACATGTCCAATCCCGTGTATCACCCTGTATGGTCCATAAAAGCAGGGCTTGAGCTTCTCAGCCCCCTTCTGCTTCAGTGACTACTATCGGTATAACTGTAATCGTAAATAGACCAAGTCCCCTACCTCAAACTATCTCTCCACCCGACTCCTGTCAGCATATAGCTTTTGCTAGTTCTGCGCTGTAGCCATATTGTCCTTGAGAGCTCGGAGAATATCCTGACTCTCTTGGATCCAAATCTTGGCTCTCAGAGCCTTGCTATCACCAAACATCACGTCAGCAAAAGACAAAGGATGATATCCATACAAAGCAGAGAATGGCGACATACTAATGGACATGTGATGTGTAGTGTTGTAGCAGTACTCCCCCAGATGCAACCATCTCAACCATGCTCGTTGCTGCCCACTGACATAGTTACGCAAGTAGCCCTCCAGCCACTTGTTAACTATCTCCGTCTGCCCGTCCATCTGTGGGTGATAACTAGTACTTGGTGTCAACTCCGTCCCCACCAACCGAAAAAGCTCTTGCCAAAATCCGCCCATGAAACCGCTGTCCCTGTCACTGACGATGGTCTTACGAAGACCATGTAGCCTGAAGACCTCTCTGAAGAACAACTCGGCCACCTGTGCTGTTGTGTAGTGTGCGGATATGGCAAAGAAATGTGCGTACTTTGTCAGTGGATCAACGACAACAAAGATACAATCCCTGCCCTATAACATGGGCAACCCTGTGATGAAGTCCATTGAAATACTCTCCCATTTCCCCTCCAGAATGGGGAGAGGCTGCAATAAACCCGCGGGATGGCTCATCTCCCCCTTGTTCCTCTGGCAAACGTCGCACTCCCGGATATGTTGGAGTATGTCTTCCTTGAGGCCCTTCCATGAAAACCTCTCTCTGATGGCCCTGTAGGTTTTGGTAAATCCCCGATGGCTGACCAATGGTGAATCATGTGATGCCTGGAGTATCTTCTTCTTGAGCTAAGATCCCTCAATCAAGAAGATTTGATCCCTGTAGTAGATGATCTCATCGACCACCCTGTACCTGTCATCCGCCACCTACCCATCCAAAACCTCACATGCAAAGCTATCCTTGGAGTACTCTACTAAGAGTCGAGCCCTCCAGTTTGTGTCCAAGCTCATAAGAGACAACGTGGCTGGTCTTCGTGAAAGAGCATCTGCTACCACATTGTTCTTACCCTTGACATACTTGATGTCAAAGTCATATGCTTGGATCTTGCTGATCCACTTCTGCTGCCTCTCCTATAGTTGCTTCTGCTCCAAAAAGAATCTGAGGTTGTTGTGATCAGTCCTCACCCTGAACCTATTACCCACTAAATACTATCAGAACTTGGCCAATGCATGCATGATGGCCAACATCTCCTTGTCATATATAGAATACAACCTCTCGTCCGAAAGGAGCTTCTGACTCTCATAGGCTATAGGGTGACCTCCTTGCATCAATACTGCACCAATCCCCTCTCCCGACGCATCACACTCCAAAACAAATGGCTGCGCGAAATCTGGCAATGCAAGCACTGGGCAGCTGCTCATAACCTCCTTGAGCCTGTCAAAGGCTCGCTGCACTGTATCCGACCAACTGAAAGTCCCCTTCCTCATCAAATCTGTCAGGGGTGCAGCAAGCTGTGAGAACTCTTGATGAACTTCCGGTAGTAAGTACAAATGCCAATGAATCCCCGAAGTTCTGTCACGTTTCTCGGCTTCAGCCACTCTCTAATGGCCCTGATCTTCTCCTCGTGGACTCTCACTCCGTCCACCCCTATGATGTGCCCCAAATACAA
>APFE031238626.1:414595-446948 GCA_000404065.3 Pinus taeda
TCACAAACCGACCGTCGGATTGACTTCATTCCACCACCAAAAGTTTCGACTTCCAAAGGAGGTTCAGATGAACCTACAACGCAGTTCAGATGAAGAGATCTTCTAGGCCACGCAGGTCAATCTTTACTTCTGCAGTTGCAGCTTCAGTTTCAGCAGTTTCCGGCTTCAAACTAGGCAGTCGATATCTTGCAAACCGTTCATCGGATTGACTTCATTCCACCACCAGAAGTTGAGGCTTTCAGAGGAGGTTCAGATGAACCTACAGCGCAGTTCCAAAGAGGAGATCTTCTAGGCCTCGCAAGTCAATCTTTTACTTCTGCAGTTGCAGCTTCAGTTTCAGCAGTTTCCGGCTTCAAACTAGGCAGTCGATATCTTGCAAACCGTTCATCGGATTGACTTCATTCCACCACCAGAAGTTGAGGCTTTCAGAGGAGGTTCAGATGAACCTACAGCGCAGTTCCAAAGAGGAGATCTTCTAGGCCACGCAGGTCAATCTTTACTTCTGCAGTTGCAGCTTCAGTTTTAGCAGTTTCCGACTTCAAACGTGTGAGAGGTAGAGACCCATTTCAGTGCAGTAGAAAAGAGACTCATATCTGCGCAGTAGAGAAAGAGAGATGTGATGAGATGAGTGAGTCCAAATGAGGAAAATTCCTCTTATATTTATACACAACATTGGTGGGTGAATAGATGCCACTGTTGGGCTTCTGAGCCTACATGAGTTGTAGGTCGGCTTGATAATAATTCCATAATCAAAATAAATTCATATCTCCATGAATACTTATCGGAATCGGATGATCTTTATATCAATCCTACACCTCTCGACGAGAAGAATCTAATAAAAATATTATCATCCATGAATAAGATGACCCACATGAAGTTTTGCCCTGGTTTCCAATTTTAACAGAAAGGCTGAATAATATCCTGCAAAATGATGTTGATGAACCTCAAAGATCCAGACCTTACCCTCCAAGGCCTAAATTTCGACTATACATAGATTTCTTCCTCATATCTGTAGCTGCAAGACAACAAGAAACACCCAAACGATATATACAATGATAAAACTAAAACCCAGAAAAACCCAAGTCGAGAAAACCAAAAGTAATTTACAGATCTATGTACAAGAATGGAAGATCTATCAAATCTGAGGAGTGCGAGTCCAACTCCGCTCCCAGATCTGATAATCTAAGGCTCTCAACGGCCAGATTTATCAATTTCGCACATTAAAAAAAAAAAAAAAAAAATTATATATTTTAAAGGAGGTGCTTAGTTCAAAACCCTTCATGCATCACCAACAAAAATCTTATGATAATTTGGGGATTAAATCAAGCTGGGCTCTTTAGAAAACACAAATCGAGAGTTGGCTGGTCCAACTTAAAACTTCCCCGAATGCTCGATGATCTAAAAATCAAGATTTCCTACAAAACTCAATCCAACCATCAAAATACAGCGAGAAAACAATAATAAAACTAAGACAAATAGATATACCTACTATTACCTTCAGAATTTAGATCGTTATTCAAACCTCAACGACTGAGCAAGATACCCGTACTTAGATCACTCTTCAGAAGCTATCATCAATGCCTAAAAAAATTAACGCATGAAAAAGAACACATCTCACAATATTCCCATGAAGAGTAACACCAACAAAAATTAACCCCAAAGTCTTTCTTTATTATCCGAAAAAATTATACAAGAGCTTTTCGCTTAGCACACAACTCAAAGGTTGGATCAATGGACTGAAAAATGACTTCCTATTTAAAGATAAATCCTCCAATGGCTAATTCGAGTGATCCTTGTCAAGCAATCTTAACCGTTGATGACGAATAAAATTTCTTTTAATCTCATCTGTCGAAATATTTAAATATATGGGGAAATTCGAAATTTTCAATTAAATGCATTTTAATTAATTCAAAAATTAATTTTTTGAATTAATTTCCCCAAAATTTTGATTTTGACTTAACCCCAGGGATCAAAGGCTTAAAATTTATCAAAATAATTAATTTACTTTAGTCTCAGGACCTTTTCAATTTTGATTTTAAAATAGTGACGAATTTTTCCTTTGGAGAATTTAAATTTACCTAGGACCTAGAATTAATTAAATTTCTGGCTTAAGATTTTAATTAATTTTTGGCCAGAAAATTCAATTAATCAACCTATGAGAGGATAAATTATTTTTCCAATCCTCAAGACACTTTACATCATGATTTTCATATTTTTTACATCATAAGGGGGAAAACCCACTTGTAATAGCCCCTCATAGACTACCAATTTCTACGACACAAATATAATCCAGCAAACCAAGCAGTTTGTAATAAAATAACCTAACCAAGTAGTTAGGATTATTCTCAAATCACTTTTACATAGACTTGATCTAGAACACTAGGACTCGCCTAAGATCCCAGTGACAAAATCCATTCCGGCTTTGTGGTAAGATTGAAGGAAAACTCTGCCAACTATCCCAGAATAGATCGGTGACACAAAAAACTTCTCGGAATGTAGATCGTCAATAGAAAAGTAGGTTTACCTAGGCAATTACATACATGACACAGATGTACTGAGATTATTTACATTTTACACAAGCAAAAAGGGTTTACATAATATCTTGGAGGTGAAATTGATGATGATAGTTGTATAGCACGAACACATCGATCAGGCCCTATCCCTTTTGCGAAAAAAGGAGGTGTACTGCGATAGGTTGTTGACACGTAGTGGTCAACAATACTCAACCTCGGTCATACTTAAAGCTACGAACTTCTCATCCAAAACATCATGGCAAATCTCATACTAAGGTAGGATCTGAGTGTGCTCGACAATAACAATCTCACTCATCATCAGTACATCCATGCAGTCACATATCACAGGAAGAATATCTCAAATCAAATATTGTTCATCCCATGCAAACATCTCGAAGGGTGCTTGGCGAAAACTCAATGAATCTGAAGCGGCTCAATCATGAATTCACTCACATTCTATGCTCAACATATGTGGACGGGTGTTTAGAGTCTAGATGGAACATCAATACTTCAATCAACGATCGGTTGCCAGGTCAAGTTCAACAATATCTTTTCATAACTTCTTGAAATTCAATTGGAATGTCCAAGGATTTTCATTTCCACTTTCCAAAAATTCTTTAATAGTTTTGCAATACAAATTTTCTTTTCCAAACTTCAGATTTCACCATGCCATGATTCATTATTTTGAGCTTCAGAAGCCAATTCCCTCTTACTTTGATCATCAGAGACTCATTCCCTGTCAAGAGTAGACCATCAATATATAAAACCAAAATCAAAGACAAATCTTGGACCCCTTTTGAAGTAGAGGATCAGATCGACACATCTTCCTAGCGCCACCAAGTAACTGTCAATGCAGACATATCAAGCTCAGAGAGCTTGCTTCAAATTAAGGCTTTCTGCCATCATAACACTTGACCAAAACAATATGTTTAGCCTTGCACAAATCAATATTGTGCAATCAAATCAACTACGTGAACTTATCAAAGTTTAGATGCCAGATCAGAACTAATATCAAAATCATCAATATCACAGTATCAATTCTTTAAACCAGGTAACAGGCAGAGCTCTCATCCAAGTATCAAGTTATGACTTTATCTATTGTCATGCCAACAAATTGTCATTTACCAAGCAATATCAAACCAAACTTTATGACGCCATCCTCATAATATAAGTCACTAGATTCAAATGCATACATCAAGAACCATCGATTTGTTGTGAGATTGCTTCACACTGAATCACACTTGTTTATACTTCAGCCATTGTGCTAAGGACAATGCGGCCAACACAAAACCATTATCGAATACCAATATTAGTCACTGAAAGATACTATGCCCATTTAGCATTGTTATCAAGGAAAATCATCAGACGTCAAATTAAATCATTAGTCATCCAGTGAAATTCAAATTTATTACCACAAAGAGATCTATAGCCCAAAACATATCAAGTCAAATTTCTAAATCATTATCGGGTATCATGTCTAAACTCCAAACACTGTTCATCTATATCAATTAGCCAAATCATATCAAACTCTTGGAATTGTTATTAAATACTATCAAATACTAGTCTCAATGTATAAATCACAATATACCTATCCCGGATGAGCCGGTTAGCGAGCAACTGTGGTCGAGTTATTCCCGTGTCATGCCTGCGACGGAGGCATAAAACCATAAAATAGAGACGCGAGCTTCAAACCCTGCAATTTCATCTTCGACCTAACCTGTTCCCCCCCGGATCTGCCTCAAACTTGTGCGAGCCAAAATCAAGAAAGAGAAATAGAAGAGTGCCTCATAATAATCTCGAAATGAGGTAGAAGTTAGTTGTATTTATAGCCTTCCAAGGGGGTCCACTTTGATTTAGGGCTAACTTGATCAAATATGCACATGTGGGCTTATAATTCAAAAATACACATTCCCTTATCCAAATTAGACGATCTTTAGGTCTCCATCAAATGAGTTGTCCAAAGTGGAATTTTGAGCACAATTGCATATTTTAACACTTCCTATCAACTAGGGAGAATTCCACTTGCATTATGTCATGTGTATCCCGTCATCAGATCATATCCAATCTCAAGTAACTCATCATCATGTATTATCACTGTTCATCTCGATCCATCTCTCATCTCTTGATTGACCTTGTTCATACGCTGAACACTCTCGAATCTAAAAGAAGAAGAATTTGACATCAAAGGGGAGCCTAAGCTACCACAATCCCATTCATTGGGGAGCCACTACTACCACCCAGAATCACTGTCAGTGGGGAGCCCAATGCTACCACCAGGAAACATTAGCGGGGAGCTAATTCTATGACCCGCATCATAGTCGGAGAGCATATCATCAAGGAGCACATCTCAACTTGGAACCACATCGGGGAGCACATCTCAACCCAGAATATAATGGGGGAACTAAACATATACAACCCCATATAAAGCAATAGGTGATATAGGGGAGCACATCTCAACCCATCCTATTTCCCATTGATCTTCCCAACAATGACCCTCAAGTGTTATGCGGTAAGACACCTGCATCATAATCACCTTGGGTTGTACAACCCCAAGTACACTCTCAACCCATTGGCCAGAAGAGGAGCGATAATCCCAACAAGCCGAGCTTGTGGGTATGATGCTAGCTAGGGTATACTCTGGAAAGACCAAGATAGGGGAGAAACATCTCCAACCCTATGGGTGAAAGATAGGGGAGCAACATCTACGACCTTATTGTCCAAAGATCCCTCAACCCTAGGAGGCCTCTATCTCAATTCCTCACCCTGGGAACTCAGACAGGGGGGAAAGAGTTGGCTCAGTGTTCTTAATCAATGATGATCACTGTAGATCAACAACATATCATTGTGCTCATATCTGGTAATCATCATGTCCTAATAGTAGTTGTCTCCTTTTCATACAGGACATCAAATCAAACATCATATTAAAACAAAAATATATATATCACAAAAAAGATACCATAGTCATCCTCCCTCTCAAGTAGGTGCCAACCACAAGCCTGAGCTTGTCTCGTACAACAACACTGTCTCAATATATGAAGGTATCTCGGTCCCAGCTATATATGGGATTCTCTACCAATGAGATCCACTCATTATTATCACAATGTATCCTTGTCATATTCAAAACTTTCCCAAACAACTTTCAAAGGAGTCTTTTTATCTTGCCCCACAATTGGTCATGTTAACCACATCGTACTCAACCTTGGTCGTACTTAAAGCTACAAACTTCTCATCCAAAACATCATGGCAGATCTCATCTAGGGTAGCATCTGAATGTGCTCGACAATAACGATCCCACTCATCATCAATACATCCATGCATTCACATATCACAAGAAGAATATCTTAGATAAAAAATTGTTCATCCCATGCAAATATCTCGAAGGGTGTTTGGCGACAACTCAATGCGTATGAAGCGATTCAATCATGAATTCACTCGGGTTCTATGCTCAACATATGTGGACGAGTGTTCAAACAGAACATCAATGATTCAAGCAACTGTCGGTTGCCAAGGTAGGTTCAACAATACCTTTACATAACTTCTTGAAATTCAATCGGAGTGTCCAAGGATTTGCATTTCCACTTTGCAACAATTCTTTAATAGTTTTGCAATAAAAAAATTATTTTCCAAACTTCATAATTCGATTCAGCACACCAGGATTCATTATTTTGAGCTTCGGAAGCCAACTCCCTCTTACTTTGATCATCAGAGACTCATTATCTGTCAAGAGTAGACCATCAGTATAGAAAACCAAAATCAAAGACATACCTTGGAGCCCATTTGAAGTAGAGGATCAAATTGAGACATCTTCCTAGCCCCACCAGGTAACAATCAATGCAAACATATTAGGCTCGGGGAGCTTGCTTCATATAATTCTCTCTGCAATCATAACACTTGACCAAAGAAATATGTTTAACCTTACACAAGTCAATATTGTGAAATCAAATCAACTACGTCATCTTATCAAAGTTTGGATGCCAGATCAGAACTAATATCAAAATCATCAATATCAAAGTGTCAAGTCTTTAGATTAGGTGACAGGTAGATCTCTCATTCAAGTATCAAGTTATGACTTCATCTATTGTTATGCCAACAAATTATCATTTACCAAACAATATCAAACCAAAATTTATGATGCCATCCTCATAATATAAGTCACTAGATGCAAATGCATACATCAAGAACCATCCATTTGTTATGAGATTACTTCACATTAAATCACACCTATTTATACTTCAACCATTGTGTTAAGGACAATGAAGCCAATACAAAACCATTATCGAATACCAACATTAGTCACTAAAAGATACTACGCCCATTTAGCATTGTTATTGATTCGGTGGACAAAAAATATGCTCAAATTTCAAAGTAGTCAGAAAAACTTGAAACCTGAATGATTGCATAGAGCTCGTCATTTTGTATCCGGTGCAATTTGTTTCGCAAAAAACGAATGTTGTATGCTCTCGGAAATGTGATTTGTTCGTTTAGGGAAACAGGGAAATTTTTGTGCAGGTCTGCGCAATCAGCAGTCTGTACTGCTGACGTGGCATGCTGATTGGATCTGTTGATTTGGAAAAATGATTGGGCTTCAAAAAGATCCAATGACATTTCGACACGTGGCAGGTTCTAGTGTCGCTGACTGGGTTGAATGTGATTGGTTGATGGTGTGAAATGTGGACCAACCGGAGGCCACCACGTGGCCCATCCATAGGCTTCCACATGCCACCTCGATGGCCACTAAAATTTTGGCAGGTTAGTTTAGCACTCCACCAAGTTTGAACACAGAACCTCATGTGTACCAACTACCACCCTTATCAATGCCGCATTGATGGTCTTTGTTTAAAGACCATATGAAAACTTGATTTGAATTAAAATGGTGGAGTTATGGGTAAAGGGGTCTAGGACTAGCCCCAGCCCCGGTCGCTGCACCCACACAGACAAGGGGCTAGGGCTTAGACCCGCCCCCCCAACCTTAAAAACAAACCATGTGACCACAAGCCAGAACCAGGGGCGCGCCAAAAGAGGGCTAGGCCTTGGGTGCCAGCGCCCAGTCCCATGGGGGTCCATGTGACCAAGAGCACACGCACAGGGGTCAGTGGGCAATTTAATGAACCCACAAATTGTGCCCCAGTTAGCCGGACTTGGCGAGTTAGCAAAAATGTAGGACAGTTAGCCGGACTTGGCGAGTTGTGGGTCGATTAGCAACAACACTTGGGAAGCTCATAACTTTCTCAGTTTTTGGTCTTTTGGGAACAGAAAGAGCCTAAACAAGGGTTTTTGATAGCTTTGAAGCTGTTGGAGTAGGTTTTGAAGCCATTTGAGCACTGTAACTCACTGTAACCACCTTTTTTGAGCATAACGAAAGGGGGCCAAGCATTGGAAGTTGGACCAAGAGACGTAGCCCAGGAGGGGTGAACTCCTTCATCACTTGTTGTTTTGTGGTCACTGTTATGGCTTTATTCTTTGCAATTTATGAATTAAATTCATGTTTAAATGTGTTAAGGAATTTAACTTTAGCACCATAAAAATTCATTTCATTAACCTGCAATTTACATAATCCTCAAGCAGTTTCATATATAGATCAAGTTTGGTATGAAATATAATGTTCTCCCCTCCCAAATATTGATAGCCCCCAAGCAAGCTCAAAGTTGGGTGCTCCAATATGTGCTCACCCTCCGAGGTGGCATCCTCATCCAGCAAGTTCTTCCAACGCTCTAAAAATCACTTGTCCTCAAGCAATGCCTGAATGAGCATCCTCTCTAACTGTCGCTCCCCACTATCACTATATCATGTGCCAAGGTCCCAGATGTGCCATTGAATCGTCCCTGACCTCAACACTGTCCTGATATGAAAGAAACCTTAAATACAAGGATCCCAGGCCATCCTGTCCAACATGAAGCTCCCCTCGCTCCACTCACTATCCTGCCCGGTGGAAGTACCAGAAGTCCCTTGCTCCATCAGTGACTCACTAAAGCCCAATGGAAGATCTATATGATATCCCCCTATAGTAGCTGGTGCATCCCTAAATATTATTGAGTTGTGAAGAGCTGTGACGCCCCAGTTCCCTGCTAGTCTGAAAGTGGTGCCACCATGTTGATGTTGGGCTACTCTAACTATGTCATACTCCCCATCATGCACAGACAGTATCCTACTCTCCTAGAACTCGATGGTGGAATACTGAAAGAGGAGAGACACATCCTGCCTGGGCATCTCCATGGCACCAAGGCCTACCCATCCAAATCTAGCTCTGAACCTTTGCAGCAATAGAGAATGTCTACCTCCCCATATGATGAAACCCTTTGTGAACCCCCATGTGTCATCCCAAGAGCGAACTATATCACTCTCTGCCACGACTCCACTCATCACAAGTGATCTATCGGTCAACTAAATCCCTACATCCCATAGGCAAACCTACTGCGGCATAGCCTTGACAACTGATGGAATCCCTTTGGCCCTCATCTCTAGTCCCCACATGCCACCCATATATAGGCTTCATACATCATGAACTAATCTGAGGCATGTTAAGTTGTCCGGTGTCTGCCAATGTGTAGTACAGATGACCATTGGAAACCACATGTGCCAAATAGCTACCCCTTGAATGCAACCAATAGATGGGTATGTGATATGTGCAATCGACTCAGTGTATACCATTGCCACTAGTTCGACTACCCGCCCCCTAGAGAATGTGTCAATACAATGTTGGGAACCCGGATACATACTGGACAACTATCTTAGTTGCACACGGTATCCTCTGCTCATCCATGGTCCAGACATGCCCCATGGAAAGAGTGAAACATGTATTCCCCTTGACCAACTCCCCAGGCATAGAATCAATGATGAATGATATGCCATCCCTTTCGGTGATCACCTCATCCATTAACATGTGGCTATCAACTCGCACAACGACTCAATGCCCCCGCTGAGAAGTCTCCCCTCTATCGCACCAAGTGTCATCCAAATATCTTGGGTGAGCTCCCCATCTCTTTCTGCTCGTGCCTAGAGTGTCAAACGACAACAACCAGATCGATCATTCCTGTAAGTGACGTAGAAGAGGGTCAGGAGTGTGAGTCCCCTGAAATACCATCAAGTATTGCTCATCTGTGTCCCCATCGATCCTAGGTGAACTACACCCAAAGGTATGTCCGGTATCTCCATCCATGGGTGTCCCCGGAGGCAACACTCCAAGACCTTGTTGCGCAGCACCATACGCCTCTGCGTACCACTGATCATCCCAGTACTCCTGGACATGCCACTGTACACTGTGGCCAACCCCTGTACATTGCGGGATACCCTCGGCTGCAGCTATGCCATCCGGTAGCATCCTACTTCCTACCTGTGTCACTGCACCTGTCACTCTCTGCATGTACTCGCTGCGATGTGAGGCACTGCCACTCCGCAACGAAATGCAACACACCACCATACATCTTCATGCCTACCTGTAGATCATTGCTCAATGCTATATGCTCCCACATATCCCTGGATATGATGGCCTAGAGCTATGTCTGTATGTGTCAGGCCACACCTGATCAGTGTCACCACCTCCACCATCGCATCATTATCCCTGCTGATGAATGGATCTTCCCTCCAAATCCCCTCTGAGGGATCTGAGAAGTGACTATCCCTATGTGTCAGAAGTGATGCCACCACTGCCCCGCTCCTCTGCGCCCCGCACAAAAGTGAAGAGCCCTAAGCTCCATGTAAGGCACCATATGGTGGCCTGCCAATGCCACCTCCTCCGACAACCTCCTGCTAGAGTATGTTGAGCACCCAGTGATCCCGTGTACAAATGCCATACCAAGAAAACCAAAAGAGTCTGTCCATAAACTGGTCAACCACTGGTGCTGACCAAGACTGCCCTAGCGAAAGTGCATGCTCAACTTCTAGGTCAATTGCACCATCCCGATTGTAGTCAACTGACATATGTGGGAAACGATAGGTAGTCCCTCCCGGATCCCAAAGCCAATCGAAGCTTCAAGCATCCCCAGTGCCTGGAAACTCCTGCTGAGCTCCACCTAGGTCCACTGCCATCTCCATAGTCCACTCCATCAGGTACCAACTCAGAATCTCTTGCCACCCCACCCTAAGAGAGGGATCGAATGCACGAACTCCCGCACATAGAACAACCCCACCATGAGGGTGTTGCACCCTGTGCAACTCAGGTCGTCTCATCTCGCTATCCTGGTCAATACATACAATCTGACTATGTAGCTTTGTCTCCCTCTATCCAATGGGCCATGGTAACCTTACAGTGTTGCCAGCCCTGTCTATGTATGTCTGAAGAGGGCTGCTCTCACGCTCCAATGTGCATGCTAGCTGCACCAGTGGGGAATCCAACTTCTCCCCAACATGAGTCAATTTGGTCATGGACTCTGCACAAACTGCTCTCATGCCCTCCAACTCACCGTTTTGCTGCAAAATCGCCTCTCGCACTAACGCGGCCTTCCTTTTTAATGCTAGGTGGTTGGCTTAAAACTGATGGAATTGTCGTGGGCATCTATCACCTGTAAACTCGGTCACGACGCTAGATACCTCAGCAACTATTGGACCTTGGTATCTCGTCCAGGGATGGCACCCCCTCAACAAATGGTTCTATGTGAGTAGGCTCTATCCTCTCCACCAGGGTGTCAACTAGGGATATCAAAGAGGTCTCTAGTAAAGGTGACTCCCACGCCACACCAGGTATATCGATGTGCTCCTCACCATCCTGTGGGTTCTCATCATCATGCTTAACCTCCTCCTTAGGCTGTTGATATCTAGAGCCAGTGCTCTGCCAGCGAAAGCACCCCCCGGTCTCACCCTCTAATCGTCTTTGTCCTATCTTCTCCTTTTCAGGAGATCTGGTGCCCTGATCTGGTCGAATTTCCCCACATGATGCAGATGGCTGCACTCCCACAACCTACTCACCTCTAACGTCTTTGTTGTAAGCGTGAGGATGGGTTTGGTCTCTCACCCTCATCAACTGGGCCAGCCTCTCATCGTCCTAATGAATTCTACCACAAAATTTCTGCATACTGGATTCCCCTTGAGCCATGGGTTTGTCTCTGGTTTCACTCGTCACTGTGCACTCATACCCAATGCTTCCATGATCTTCTAGCTAATTTCCCACAGTTAGGCCAAGATCATGCTCTGGTACCACTGTAATGATCCTTAATAGGAATATAAGCGATAATAAGCAAATAATACATGCCGCAAATTACAAAATCGAAATATTCAACAAACACCCATATAAAAGTTGCAAATGGAGAACTTTTGAGCCATTCTATTATATTTATGCAAGTCAAATACAATAGATGATGGAATGGTGTCCATGGGCTTGTCTAAAGAGACAAGCAGGACCAAACCCAGGTAGGAAAATGGTTGAGTTGAAGGCTGCCCAATTGCTGCACCAATCTGCACTGCGCTGCCTAGAAACTACTACTCTGTTGATGTTTGAATGGCTGGAAGGTGCACTGAAAATGCCCATAAATTTATATTCTTTAACTCCAGACTCCTTGGCCAAAACCCACAAAAACCCAGAATTGGTTTGGCCCGATTTGGACTTCCGAAAGTTGTCCCCCAAAGGCACTATTTAATCCCCAGCAATTCTACACTGTCTGCTACAAAGATACGACTTAAAACCCCACCTTCGGTGCTCAGAAAATTATGAAACTTTATATTTGGGATCCTTGTCAAAAACTGAGAAAACCCAAAAAGGATATTCGCTAGTTTATACTTCTAATTTTCGACCCCCTTGGAGCCTCACCTCGGCTCTAGCTGCCACTTTCGACTTGCTGGAAACTACCTGTAAATCCACCTAAAAACTTCTCCAAAATGTTGAGTTCACCCGTGCTATCCAATCCCTGACTCCCCGGATGATCTCTTGGCCCAACTCAGTTGCTCCCAAGTACCACGAAAATCTGTTGTGTGGCCTCTACATTGTCCCCCAGCCCAGCAGTTTGAATTGCTGGAATGCTATCTCAGCTGGCTGTAAAACCTAGCAAGAACGTCGGTCTAATGCTACTACCTGATCACCCCAACTCCCGAACAAGCAATCAGATCTCTGCTTGCCTCAATCTCCCTCTGCGTGTTTCCTGGCTACCCAGAAATACGCACTCCTTGCTCTGCGCTGGTTGGTGGTGCTATGTCACTGCCCCGGAAGTCCTGAAATCCTTGTAGAATTGCCCCTCTAGGGTGGGCACGGATGATCCCCCGAAGTAGAGGTTGAATCTCCTGCTTGAGAGATTCATGGTTAAACAGCCAGTTGACTCAACTAAACAGTAGAGTGAACAGTCAAGTGAGTTTGTTCGAAAGATGTATGAATGAATTCCAAAATGAGAGCTGCCCTCCTTATAACTCCTTGGGCCTCCCTTGCCTCATGTGGGCCCCTCCATCCACCTATTCGACTTTCCCTCCAATCTATTCGAATGGGCCAATTCGAATTCCCATGTGGGTGGCCCCCACATTCCACTAGCAACCAAATTAAGTCGAATTGCCTCCTAACTCCCTAAGTCGAAAATGATGGGTTCTCTTCCTTAGCCAAAAATGTGTAGCAGCACCCTGTTACAAATGTGTTTCAGAAGGGACATGACATCAGAGCATAGGTTCTTTGTCGCTGTGAGGATTTAATTGTTTGCAAGTGTTTCTGATGCTTACAAGGTTGAAGCTCAAGAGAGAAGAAGGAAAGCTTGTGGGTGCAAGTTCTCAATTTGGGACAAGGACAAGGAGAGAACATTTGCCACAATCTCCACCACAAGTCTCACCTCAAGTTGTTCCTGAAGTTTTAGTAAGCATGTCTCATGAAGGAGGAGCTGATAATATGTCAAAGGATGAGAAGGCTTTCAGAAAATCATTCTTTGACATGACCTACATGGTGAAAGTTCTCTATGAAGAGAGAAATTCAAGACTGCAGAGTGAGAGCTCCAAGCCTTCAAAAGGAGAGGGTTCATCTGGAGGCAAAGGAGGATATGATGACAAGCCTTCAAAAGGGAATGGTGACAAACCACCATCATCTTCACCTCCATCCTCGCCTTCATCATCATCCTCTTCCACAACAACCCTTACAGAAGAGGCTAGTGCAGAAAGCCCCTCAAAGAAGGAAGATGGCCAAATTTGCACCTTTTGTCTGCATGATGATGTCTGCATGATGATGAGGATGAGGTTCTATCAGCACCAAAGTCCAAGGAGCTAAAAGAAGAAAGACCAAGAGTCCAAGAAGACACCTCAAGAATTAGGAAAGATTTTAAAAGCATCTTTGTCCCTCAGTGGAAAGATGAGGAAAATGGTAAGCATTCACATGCAGTTTCATTACATGAAAATGTTGATTTAAGGTCTTTTGCAGCCTTTGAGAAGCATAGCAAAGGCATAGGAACAAAGCTCTTGTCCAAGATGGGTTACAAGGGAGGAGGCCTTGGAGTGAACAATCGGGGCATTATCCATCCAATTGAGGCAAAGGAGAGACCTCGATATGAAGGTTTGGGCTATGTTGAAAAGGGAGAATGGTCTTCCAAAGATAGCTCTTGGGTATCACGTTTTTTTCATAAAAGAGGACATGACGAGGCAAATTGTTGGGATTTGCATCTGGAATTGGTACCAGCTTGGTTTCTAAAGCAAAAGGAGGACATGAAATGCAAGACCTCTCTAAAGAGAGATGAGCAAGTTGAAGAAGAGACTAAGACAGGTTCTTCTTGCCATTCAAGTTCCTCGTGTAAGAAGCATGGTTCAAAGGATAACAAGGGAAGGTATAGGCCTCACTCGAATAGTTTCATTGATTTTGAGCCACATGATCAATTGAATAAAGTTTTATCATGCACTTTCTCTCATTCACCTAACCATAGTGTGAAGAAGTGTCAGCAAAGGAAAGAGTTGCCTGAATGTGGGAATGAAACAAGGAAGAAAGACTCTTCTAAGTTCGAAGACAATGTCATCAAGCAACAAGCACAAAAATTTCTGCACCCATTGTAATATTAGTGGGCATTGGGTTGAGAAGTGCTGGAAATTGCATCCGCAACTTCATCCTAGGTAGGGGAAGAAAGACAAGGCAAGACTAGCTAAACATCGTCATGTCAATAGTGTTCAAGGTGAGAAGAAATTCAAGTTGATTAAGTTTGATTTGATTGATGACCAAGGAGGGCATATGTTTGTTCCTTCAAGGACAATTTGTTGTTCTACAAATTCTGGGAAATTGTAGCAAGATGGTATCTAACAGCAAGACAGGGTCTCCAGAATCAAGGAAAAAGATCAGTTTTCATGAAAAGCTCAAATTGTTGAATTCAAGAAAATTCCAATGGATTGACACTGTGAGGGATTTTGGGAAATTGTACCAAGATGGTATCTACAACAACAAGATAGGGTCTCCACAATCAAGGAAAAAGATCAATTTTCATGAAAAGCTCAAATTGTTGAATTCAAGCAAATTCTAGTGGATTGACACTGTAAGGGTGAAGGGGTTGTACCCTCATCCAAATGCTCAGTAATAAATGAGCTTTTGGGGTCCAAAAGCTTCCAGTAGGGAGGAGTGATCTGGTGGATCAAAAATATGCTCAAATTTCAAAGTTGTCAGAATAGATTGAAACCTAAACGACTGCATAGAGCTCGTCATTTTGAACCGACACAATTCGTTTTGCGAAAAACAAATGTTGTATGCTCCAGGAAACATGATCTATTCGTTAGGGGAAACATGCAAAATTTTGTGTAGGTCTACCCAGTCAGCAGTCCGTACTGCTAATGTGGCATGCTCACTGGGCCTGATGATTTGGCAAAATGACTGGGCTTCAAAAAGATCTAATGACATTGCAACACGTGGCAGGTTCTAGTGGTGTTGACGTGGCACCTCGATGGCCACTAAAATTTTGGCAGGTCAATTTAGCACTCTGTCGGGTTTGAACAAAGAACCTCATGTGTACCAACTACTGCCCTTACTGTCACGCCATTGATGGTCCTTGTTTAAAGACCATATGAAAAGTTAAAACTTGATTTGAATTAAAATGGTGGAGGTATGGGTCAAGGGGCCGAGGGCTAGCCCAGCCCAAGTCACCATGCCCACATGGAAGTTTGGAACAAGGGCCAGGGCTTAGCCCCGACCCCCAACCTTAAAAACAAACCATGTGACCATAAGTCAAAACCAGGGGAAAGCTGCAAAACAAGTGTTAGTGAATCAAGATAGCAAGAGATCATATACAACTTTGAGAGATGAGCAACTAAATAGAAATTGAGCTTGCAAGTGAAGAAAATATGTACTTGTAAATGAAACTTCTCAAATATGATATAACGACATCAAAAGAGTTCCAATATGAACATATAAAGGAAATAGACAAGTACATAAAGTAAAATGCTTGCAAGTAAAATGAATGTAGATGCTCACAATCCAACTTGTATGTATTTGAGAAAGAGCCTAAATAATAATTAAGTACATACACGATGAACCAAAGTTGTAGGTGAATGTGTGAAATAAAGTGGTCTTGGTTAATTTTATTAATACCTATTCTGGAATGTTACTCCCCCTCATTTCCTTCATCTTGGTAAGGACTCGAGGTGGTTGCAAGAAGGCTAAGTGAGGAAGCTAGGGCTTCATTAACGATACCCACCTAGTTCTTCAAGACAACCCACATTCCTTCATTCCTACAAGGGACTAAGCCACGCAAGAGAACTGCGACATCATGCGTTTTACCTTTCCTCCAAACTTAAATCTTGGAAAATTGAATGATAGTTGAAGAAATTTCATAAAAGTCTCTCAACCAAGCTTATGCTTGGAGGTAAATTTTAAAGAAGCAAAAATGCAAAGTGCAAGTTGGATGTAGAGTTAATACAAGTGATTAATGGCAAGTTCACTTATGAATTCATAATGCCAATTATTGCTCAATAAAGCATTACACTTGCATAAAATTGTAAGATACAAATTGTAAACAAATTAGATCATGAAATGCACAATGAAATAAGCAATATACCAGCAATAAGATGAATTATATCAGCAATGAATAAGCTAGTAAATCAGCTATGGAAATTAGTGAACTTCAATGTGCTAAATATTCTATGAAATGTGCACTCAAGAGTAGTCCCCTTTATGAATTCTAGCTCTAAGGGAGATCTTGAAAACGCGGCTCTGCGCTCTGCTGCTAGGGTTCTGACCCTTCTCTGAAACGGCACAGAACGGCCCAGACGCAATACCCACCCAGGACCTGACCTCCAGCTGCAAGCGACAGGGTAGCAAGAGGAATAAGCGCAGAGCACATGGAAGCCCCACGGGGGGGAGCATCATTGCTCTCCCCTAAAGCAACTGACATGCCGCCAAGGAATGAGACGCCCATAGTCTTTGGATCCGTTGATGAGGAAATGCTCAGAGCAGAGCTCGTGCAGCAAAAGGAGAACAAAGGGATAAATCAGCAGTCAAACAAGACAGGAGATAACCATGGCAGAAACAACAAGACAGAGGAAAGACCAAAGATCACTTCGAAAACCTACAAACTAATCGCTGTTGAAAGGCCGAGAATAGAGTTACCAGGATAGAAGATCGACGAGCGTATCCATATATGAGGGATCACGCACTCATCGGAAAGTTCATAGGGTTCTGGCCAACAGAGAAAGCCCTATATGGTTGGATAGCAGCTAAATGGAAACCCAAAGGCCACGTTACGCTGCAGCTAGGACCGAAAGGGTTCTTCACAACGATCTTCCTATGCCTGGAAGACAAATACAGAATCATGGATGAAGGACCTTATTTTTTTAACTCGGCTGGACTATACTTGAGAGACTGGGTAGCCAGATTCAACCCGGACAAAGAAGACCTAACCTGGGCTCCGGTCTAGATAAGAATGTACTCACTTCCAGATGAATACTGGGAAGAAAGCTTGCTCAAAGACATAGGCAATGGCCTGGGTGAGTACATAAAAGCAGCAGAAGAAACGAAGCTTCGAAGATACACCTCCTATGCTCGCATCTGCGTCTTCATGCGCCTGGACCAAGCCCTGCCGGACTTGGTAAGTCTCTCTCATTATGATCATGAATGGATTCAACCCTTAGATTATGAACATGTACCTTTCCGATGCCAAAAATGTCATGCTCATGGACATTTGTTAAGAGACTGTCCGCTAAATGCCAAGACCAGCAATACCGATCCCTCCAACCCTCCAACCCAAGATGGCTTCACCAAAGCACCCAGCCGTAAAGGAACGAACAAAAAGCCCTTTGCGGGGAAAAAACCCCTGCCAGACTCTGCTGCCATCCCATCCACAAGTAATAGCTTCGAAATCTTAGCCCAAGCCTCTAATGAGCTAGATCTGAGCAAAAAGCCCATCCCCCCGCTCAAAGATGCCTTACCCCATCCCCCTCCTTCGGACCAACCTCCTGAGTCTCAACCCTTCAAAGATGTCAGGACTGACCCCATTAATAGCCAAAAAGAGCCAGTAGAGAAATCAAATTATATGGAAGTTGATGAACTCCAAATCAATCCCAAGGCCTAAACCCATCCACAGCCGGAAGCAATCAGGTGCAACAAATGTATGAAGAACCAGACAGCATAGATATGGACGGACTAGACATTCTACAGCTAGAATAGCCTGCAAAAAGAGGGACTATGCCAATATCCCAGAGCATCAACTCAGCAAACTGGAAGTGGTCATTTCAAAAGCATATCAGCAGAGACAACTAGGCATTCAGCGAGGAAGCCATTGGGACAGTGGTCTACGGACAAAAGATTTCAAAAAAAGGGGATGAAAAACTGAACTCCAGCGAACAATAGAAGTTGGGAAAATCCTGGTGGATTCGGGCAGGTATGCAAAATTGACGAAATACTACAAACCCTCCACCACCACCGTTGAATCATGAAGCTCATCTCATGGAATTTAAGAGGGCTTAATGACCCAGGGAAACTTAGAATACTGAAAAATATGATAAAGATGGAAAAGCCACAAATATGTTTTCTGCAAGAAACTAAATGTAACAGTAGTACACTAGAAACCATCCTTTCTAAAGCTTGGCCGGGATGTCAAACGGTAGCGGTGGATGCCTCAAGAGCCTCAGGAGGGCTAGCCATTGCATGGAACACGAGAGCGCTATCCCTCTCTGACTTTCATGCCTCTCACCACTTTATTCAGGCCACATTTCATCTCATAGGCACCAATATCTATTTCCCGCAGGACGCAAGAAATAAGGCAGCTCTACTCAACACAATAGAGGCCTTGAATAACTACAGGACGCATCCTCTTTGGATCATCGGAGGAGATTTTAACATGATCACCAAGATGGAGGAAAAGCTGGGAGGAAGAAGCAAGTTGGAACAGGAAACTACCTACTTCAAAGACTTCATCCACAACACCTCTCTTATTGACCTACAATTTTGCAATGGCAAGTATACCTGGAGTAATAGAAGAGTGGGAAAACACCAAATTGCTTCTAAACTTGATAGATTCTTCATATCAGACAACTCGATTCACATAGGAGGAGATATAACTGCGGCAATTCTTCCCCATTCAGGCTCAGATCATTGGCCAATCTCCCTGCAGTGGAAACGACTGGGCATCGCCACAGGGAGATCCTTTCGCTTCAAAGAATTTTGGTTCACCCACTCGGACTTCAAGGACTTCATCAGAACCACTTGGAAGGCCTTTATCCCGCCAGAGGGATCCAAAATGTTCCAAGTCCAAAAGAAATTAAAGAATCTCAAGTATCATTTAAAGCGTTGGAATGCGGAAACCTTCGGAAACATCTTCAAAGCGCAACAGAACTTGATGGGGGATTTGGCAAATCTCCATCAACAAATAATTACAGGAGGTCACACGGAAGCGACTTTGGAGAAGGAGCAAAGTATCCACAAACAACTGGAAGAGAGGAGGAAGCAGGAGGAGATCTTATGGAAGCAAAAGTCCAGAATCAGGTGGCTGAAGGAGGGAGAACGAAATACTAAGTTCTTTCACCGAACAACGGTATAGCGAAGAATGCACAACAATATCCCCTTCCTCCGGAAGCAAGGCGGAGCACGGATAGAACAGCATGAGAAAATCAAGAAAGAATTCCTAACTCACTTCAAGGAGGTTCACCAAGAGCCCAATGCAGACAGGGGACCAGCCATAGAAAGAATCATCCAAAACGTGCCAAAGCTTATAACTGAGGAACATAACGAGCTTCTTCTTCGACCTATTCTAACTCAGGAGGTGGACACCGCCATGTCTCAACTCAAAGAAGGCAAAGCTCCTGGCCCAGATGGCTTCACCACAACCTTTTGTCATACTTTTTGGGAGATGATCAAACTTGAGGTCTGGCAAGTGGTGGAGGAATCAAGAGCTCTTCACTGGCTATTACCGTCTCTCAATTCAACCTTCATAGCTCTTATTCCAAAAGAGGAGGAGTCCAACACTCCTTACAAGTTTCGGCCGATTGCTCTATGCAATGTCATATACAAGGTGATCTCCAAGGTAATAGCCAACAGGTTAAAACCCCTCCTACCCCTGCTCATCTCTCCTGAACAATCAGGGTATGTCGAAGGAAGACAGATTTTGGATGGCATAATCCTCACGCACGAGATTATTCACTCCCTCAAGCATACAAGATAAGCAGTTATGATTCTAAAGCTTGATCTCTTTAAGGCATTTGATAAGCTCAGTTGGACCTACATACAGAAAATGCTTAATGCTTTTGGCTTCTCTCACATGTGGATCCGCTGGATTATGAGTCTTTTAACCTCCTCCTTCTTTTCTATTCTTGTGAATGGCTACCCGTCTCAGCCCTTCAGGCCATCTCAGGGAATCAGGCAAGGCGATCCCCTCTCCCCCTTCCTCTTCATCCTAATGGCTGAAGGCCTGGGTCGTCACATCAAGCAATCCCATCTCTCTCATTAGCTTAAAGGCCTTTCCATTCACAACTCCCCTGCTATAACTCACCAGCAGTTTGTTGATGATAACATCCTCTTTGGCTATCCCTCTGTTCAGGAAGCCTCCCGCTTCAAATCCCTGCTCAATGACTTCTCTGAGGCCTCAGGAACTAGCATCAACAATTCCAAATCGCAGATCTTCTTCTTCCATACCCAGCCTGTTGTCAAGCTTGCTGTAGCCTGAATTTTGGGTTTCCCCATCGCCACACTTCCATCCATATACCTCGGAGCCCCCCTCATTGCCTCGGCCATCAAGCATTCCTCTTGGCGCAGGCTCATTGAAAAGCTTGAAACACGTCTAAACCTCTGGACGTACAGATCTCTGAACATGGCCAGTCGTGTGGTGCTCATAAAAGCAATATTGTAGGCAATGCCGCTTTACCTATTTTCAATCTTAGCAGCACCCAAATGGGTCTTAAAAAGAATAAGAGACCTACAAAGGGGTTTCCTTTGGGGGAACTCAGCCACAAACCGCAAATGGGCACTGGTAAAGTGGACCACTGTCTGCACAACCAAGGAAAAAGGAGGTATTGGCCTGAGAGGCCCCAATCACAGTAATGCCATCATGAGTGCCAAAATTTGGTGGCAATGGCTCTCTTCCCCGGAAAAACCGTGGGCTGCCATTTGGACCGCTAAGTATGCCAACCACAGGCCACAGGAGGAACTCATAAGATTCATTCCCAGTGTCAACGGCTCTCTAATATGGAATGCGGCCAAACAACACTTCCAGTTGATTCAGCAGCATAGTTTTTGGGAAGTAAGAAATGGCAGAACTGCACGATTTTGGACGGACGCCTGGAACCAACTGCCAAAGCTTAATGGCATCCTAAATATGCCTCCCAATTTCATCGGAGAGGCTCAGCAATAGGATAAGATATGGGAGTATTAGGCTCAAGAACCAGAGCAAGGATTTCGGAAATGGAAACAAGGTACCCAGCTTACCAGAAACATGGAACATCCATTCACAGAAGAATTGGAAAAGGAGCTATGCAAAAGGAGCATCAGATATTCAGAAGACAGAGACATTCTACGATGGGGTTATCGGCCTAAGGGTGCATTCACCACTTCAGAGGCCTACAAAATCATGTGCACAAACCCAACCCCCCCTGATCCAATCTAGAGCAAAATCTGGGGGTTTGGTTCATGGCCTAAAGTCTCTCTCTTTTTATGGCTGGTAGGACACCAAAGAATTCTCACCTGGGATAAACTCCGACAAAGAAACTATCATGGCCCCTCCATATGTGTTAACTGCAAATCTCAAGAGCAAACCATCCACCACCTCTTGGACGCTTGCCCCTTGGCCAACCAATTGTGGGAAAAGGCAAGTTTCAGGTGTCAAAGAAAATGCAGGCTTCCAGATGATATCATAAACACCTTAAGACACTGACAAATGAATCCATATAAAGTGAAATTCTCAACCATTTATGGAGTATTCTTCCTCGGCTACTCTTATGGAACATATGGAAAGAAAGGAACAAGAGAATATTCAAAGATCAGTATTCCCCGGTTGAAACTATCTGGAGCAAGGTCTGTGGGAATTTAGAAGAAACCTTTCTGCTTAGATCCTGGAATACGGAAGACCTTCCAACACTAGATAATGAGAAGGCTATCTGGGAAAACTGGCATATGCATCTTCCCCAGAAGCTCCACAACAAAATCCAGCATAACGGCAGCAGCACCAAAGAGGTCTCTTGGACTGCCCCTCCTAAGAACTCTTTCAAACTCAATTTTGATGGAGCCTCAAAAGGCAATCCTGGGATAGCTGGATATGGCGGAATTTTCAGAAATCATGTTGGCACGCCTCTTCAGATCTACTTTGGAAACATTGGATGGGACACAAACAACTCCGCTGAGTTAGAAGGCCTATGGCAAGGTCTCATTCTTTCTAGGCATAACAACTTCCATCCCCTGGAGGTAGAAGGAGATTCTCAGATCCTAATCAACATGGCTAAGCATCTCCTAAATGGCTCTCAAGCAAAGAAAATAGCCACTAGCTGGAGGCTTGAAGCGAGACTGGAAGCCATGGAGCAAGAACTACTTAATAACAGAGCCATCACCTTCAATGACATAAGAAGAGAAGGCAACAAGGTAGCTGATTTTATGGCCAATATTGTTGTGGAAAGTGAGTATACTCTACAAGCAGGAACTCTAGACATATTAAAGAATCATGAACAGGCACAGGAATGCAATCACCTGGTCCAAAATGATACCACCCCCCCGGATGCGGGTGCAAACCAGAGCGATTAAGGTGATGGGACGGGCGTGCAGGGGAGGCCACCTGCCCGCCATGCACAGAGGTGACCTGGACGCCGGTGGAGAAGGACATCCTGGAGGTCTGAGTTAAATGTCAGGGGACGGCAACCAAGGAGCATTTACACTCCGCCCATTTTTGGCTGCGCTACAGAGCTCGGCTCCGCGGCACTCTTGAAGACCTTATTAATGGAGGGCGACCCTAGAGGCAGAGGAAGGGATATTATATACAGTGGCAACACAGGAGTTACCATGTTCATTTGGGCAGGGTCTGAGGTTCTTATGCCGCCTCTAGTGCTAACATATTCCAGCCCTGGTTTGATTGCCCAGCCTGTATACGCTCCTCCCGGCTTCCCGCACCTCAATTTAGCTCTGTATAGCCCTATTAATATGGTCAGGCCTCGGCAGCGGATGTTGAGTCGTCGCGGCTCCAACCGAGGAGGGTCCTCGCGCCCTTCAGCCGAAGCGGAGACCTTTCCCCACTATCGCTGCCATTGCCATTGCCCTCATTTGGGAGGTGCTAGCTCTCTTAGGCATAGCCAATATCTGTAGGCAAGCTCACCTAGGTCTTCGTCTTCGCCTTTTTTCGGCTCAGCTGTCTTCACCTTCAACAGCCCTTTGAATTGCCCCCGGATTAATGCCCACGTCTCTGTCCTTTTCATTGATGAAGACCAGGACGAGGGCGGAACTAGTGCTCAAGAATTCGCTGCACCAGTCGATATTGCAAAAACCACAGAACTGCCCTCTGCGGACAAGGGGAAAGCAACGAAATGGCCACACCTTCAGACGGAGCAGGACCAGACGCAGCTCGAAGCGTCCGAAGCGAAAGCGGGCCAAGCTCAGGAAGCGGAAGAATATGGATGTTGCCCAATTGTGGAGGAGGTGCCGGAAGACTAATCTGCTGCAAGGTCTCAGGTCATGTTGCTCGAGAGGGATTTTGGTTATGCCTTTCTTTTTGGTTATGTCCATGTGTCCAAGTGTCTCTGGCATGTCTTCGTGTCCAATTATTTTTTGTGTCAATGTATCAATGTGGCAAAATGCCAACGTTGCGGCGTAAGGTCAGTTCTAGTAATGCTTGGGTGCCAATTTTTGTCCTCCCCTGCACGGGAGAGATTCAACTGGTCACCATCGCCCCTGTGAGGGAATGAATAGGTTTGCCCTCTTTTTCTGCTACAAATGGTTGTTCCAGGCTGCCACTCTTTCAGGCAGCTGGATCTTTCAGACAGCATGCTTGTAAATGTAATATGGTTTTGTATATAATAGAATAGTTTAATCGAGAAAAAAAAAATATTCTATGAAATGTAGGAGTTAGAGATTAGATCCAGCTATTAGATGAGAGCAATTAGATGATGAAATGAGCAAGAAACTAAACTAACAAAACAAAAGAAACAAGTTAGTCACCAATCACCCAAAGATCCTCCTTCCAAATGAGGAGATCGGGATGCCAAAGGGGAAATCCCCATGATCCCTCAAAAGAAAGTTTCTTTTATTATTATTTAAAATGCCCTCTTATAAAGAAATGAGGGACTTAGATATTGAGGAAAGTTTACAACCAATAGCTTCAATGAGAAAATACCCTTCCCAAAATACAAGATGAAAAATGAGAAAAATATTTACAATGCTTATTTACAAAATTACAACAGAGAGTTCCTCAAGTGAGGGAACTTGATTTTCCTCCAATAGATTTAACTTGGACGACTTAATTTTGAAATCTTCAGGAGGAAGATTTGTGCACAAGATAGAGAGATAGAGGGTTTTATCCACAGATGAGGTTAGAAGATGTCTCAAATATGTAGATCTCTTGATTTTCAAGCCTCCACCTATGGATCCCTGGAAAATGTCTTCATAGAAAACCCTAATTCTCAAGCTTTGATGAGAAACTGTCCGATTATCAAGAGGAAGATCAGATCTTATGCAAGAGAAATTGAATCACAAATGCTGAGAATATATACTAAAAAATACAAATTGCAAGCAACAAGACCATGAGAACACCTATGCTCTTGTGTACGAAAGAAAGGGGAAATGTGAAATTTTATCTATTGTAGCTACTGGAGATTATTCTTATAACTCAAAAATTAATTATGCAATTTATTTGCTACAGAAAATAAAGAATAAAATCACAGCTGCAATTTTCACCATAAAATACTGCGCAAAACAAAATACTCGAAACTGAGAAATTCTAGCACACACAATAAATTTGACACAGTTATTTTTGGACAATTTCCCCTTGAAAAACACAACTTGGGAAAACCGGTGCAGCAGATGAGGGTTTTATTATTAATGTTCAACAACAATTCTAAGTACAATAATTTAGATGCTCAGTTGGCAATCTAATTAGAAGAAAATACTGGCAAAAATATTGTGAGAATTTTCTCTCACCCCACAACTATTTTCTGCTTCCGAAATAGCTTCCCAGCCTCTGTGCTAAGATGCTCGCGTCACCCTCTGCGTCGTTTCTACGCCGGCACTCTGAAGATTTAGGCGTTCCTTCCTTCGACTCTTCCGAGAACTGAAAAACTTCCTCCTGAATTCTATTACTCTCCTCTTCCACCTACTACTCACTCTCTGGCTCTATCTTCTCTACTGAGCTGCTGCTACTAAGAAAATCAAATTGCTTGGGAAATTGAGTATCTGCACTAGATGATCTCCATCACCACATCGAATTTCTTTTATAATCTAATGTTTGAGCACCAACAGCCAAGATTAGAACTTAATCAATGGCTAGGATCATTTCTGGGTCGATCCATGTGAGTTTCTTGATGATTCACGCCTTATCTCAATTAATACTGATTAACTAACCATATTCCCTAAGTTTAGACTTACGAAATATTTAGAAATTAGTTAATAATCTAATTGAGATACTTCTAGGAGGAATATCCAAAAATGATTTTTGGGTTTTGGAGATCTCATGTATTCTAGCCTCTCCACAAAACTTTGTGACTAGAACACATCCGATGCTACAAATACTAACACTCCCTCTTAGCAAGGTATGTTCTCTAGCGTTGCTACTTCCTGTAACAACACTCTATCTCTACATCATCTCCTATTACACTACTGATGTTTGGTTGTTGCTGCCCACCAACTACTGCGCAACTCTTATATATGTTGCATCTGTGTTACTGCTGCCCACCAACTACTGCGCAACTTTTATATATGTTGCATCTGTGTTGCTGCTTACCCTGCCATATTGTTGCCAACACTACATGTGCACTACAACTCCCTCTCATTTGTTGTTGTTGCAATTGCAACATTCAAAATAGCATGTCCCTGCTACTGAAACGAGTTCTCCACCATACCCATTTGTTCTCTGAAATAGACGAAGTTAGCTCTCCCAAGAGCTTTCGTGAGTATCTCTGTAACCTACTCTTCTGTGGGAACATACTGTAGCTAGACTGATCCTCGTTGTACACAATATCTGATGAAGTGACACTGAGTATCGATGTGCTCCGACCTGTCATAAAACACTGAATTCTCAGAGAACTTTATGCAACTCTGATTATCACAATAGACACTGGTCACCTCCATCCTCTGCTTAAACAAGCTTACTAGCAGCTTCCGAAGCCATATAGCTTCGCACATAGTTGTGCTAGCTACCATATACTCTGCTTCTACAGAGCTCAATGCTACTGACTTCTGCTTCCTGCTATACCAAGAAACCATCCTTGATCCAACACTGAAGCAGTACCCAAAGGTACTTTTCCTATCCACTGAATTGTCTGCCCAATTTGCATCTTTGTACCCACTAATTCTGACGTCATCCTCACGAGTATATTTTCAACCCATACTCGACTGTACCACAAATGTGCCTCGCAATATGCCTCGTTGTTGCCCAATGTAACCTTTTCTGTTCCACCATGAACTGACTAAGGGTAATGATTGCGAAGCAAATATCTGGCCTAGTGTTGACCAGATACATTAGAGACCCAATGAGCTTTCTACACAACGTGCGGTCAACATCCTTGTCATCTGATGCATCTATCTTCTTCCAGTAAGTAATCATGGGTGTAGACATGGGTCTGCAATCCTGCATTCTAAACCTCTTCAGAATATCTGTATCGCATCTTCCTTGCCCAAGGAAGATCTCCCCATCTTTCTGCCACACCTCCAATCCTAGGAAATAGTGCATCAATCCCAAAACCTTCATGTCAAATTTTTTTGCCAGGTTCCTCTGACAATCCTATATGATCCCTGATGATCCTGTCAAGAATAGATCATCCACATATAAAACTAGAATGAGGGGCTCGTCCTCTACCATCAAATAGTAAATGTTGGGATCTACGTCGCTCTTGACGAACCCCATCTGCTGCAAGTAGGTGTCAACTCTACCATACCACGCCCTGGAACCCTGCTTGATCCTGTATAAATCCTTCTTCAATTTGCACACATGCATGCGCCTCTCCTGAGTCTCAAAGCCTTCTTGTTGTTCTAGGTACACTTCCTCCTCTATCACTCCATTCAAGAAGGTTGTCTTGACGTCCATCTGGTGAATTTGTCATCCCATCTGAGTTGCTAGAGATATAACTGACCGGATAGAAGTGTACTTGGCAACTAGGGCGAAGGTTTCCTCATAACCTATCTCTTTCTTTTATACATACCCCTTTGCCACGAACCTAGCCTTGTACTTTTCCACATTGTCATTTGTCACATATTTGATCTTCTAGATCCACCTCGAACCTACAATTGATCTGTCTTCTAGCTTGGGCACTGCCTCCCAAACATCATTCGTCATGATACTATACCCTTCTACCATGGCATCTATCCACACCTGATGTTGTGCGACCTCCTAAAAGCTACAAGGTTCTACAACCTGAGCTACCAATGCTTTGTACCTATCAAGCTGTCTGCGTTGTCTCTTGCTCATCTTAGGAGTTCCAACAAACTCCTATGCATCTCTTAATGGCTAACGAACCTCTCTACTGGCTTAACCACTAGTTGTGGGAGGTTCTGCCAACTCCTCATCTTGTCTGTACTGCTCCATCTGCAAAGAACTCCCTGGAGTTCCTGCACTTGAGGAAATACTGGTACTGGTCACAGTACTTGACCCTTGTGATGGTCCTCTTGCTTGTCCCTGTTGCTTGACTAAAGGAGCTTGTGTTGATTGATTCTAATCACCTTCAGGGATCTCATGAGACCTCTTGAAAGCTCGGTCCTCAATGAACTTCACGTCTCACCTTACTACTATCTTCCTACTATTAGGAATGTAGATTCTGATGCTTTTGAGTTTTCGTTGTACCCAACGAAAAAGCCCTTCTCTGCAGTATGATCCAATTTGGTCCTTTTATCATCTTGCATGTGGCAATGAGCAAAGCTGCCAAAATTTTTGACGTGGCTCACTTTTGGCTTCTTCCCTGTGAAGACTCCTTCTGGCGTTTTCTTCCCCAATGCTCTATGAGGAGTCATGTTCTAAATATACACATTCGTGTTACATGCTTTTGCCCACAGAAATCTAGGTAGATCATGATCATATAACATAGCCTTTGCAGCTCCAACAATCGTTATGTTTTCCCACTCCGCTACACCAATTTGCTGTGGATTATATGGAGTTGTCCATTCTCTCTTGTTGCCTTCCTTTGCACAGAAATCTGTGAAGTCTTTATCCATATATTCTCCACCATTATCTGAGCGAAGCATCTTGACTTTCTTCCCTGTCGCGTTCTCCACGAGAGCTTTAAACTCTCTGAAATGATCGAAGACATCATCCTTGGTCTTCAAGAAGTAGATCCAGGTTTTCCTAGAATGATCATCAATAAAGAGGACGAAATATTCGGCACCGTTGAGAGCTCTAGTGGAAATCAGGCCACAAATATCTAAGTGTATAAGTCCTAACATGCCATCAGCTCTACTATCACTTCTTGGAAATGTCGCTTAGCATACTTCCCAAGCATGCACCCTCTGTACACATCATCGTGTTCATTTCCAAGTTCAGGAACCCCTGTTAAGGTTTCTTTGAGCATCCTTAGTGCTCCAAGATGTAGATGTTACATTCTCTCGCGCCATAATTCATTCAAGCCATTCACACTGCTATTGTTACTGCCTCTCAGTGCCATTGGAGAATCGATTTGTAACCGGTACAACCTGTTACTTCGAAATCCAATCTGTCTTACCTTTTTCCAGCTCGGGTGTTTGACATACACTTTCTTCCCCATGAAGTGAATATCATACCCCTTATCCTGTAATTGGGATATTGAAATCAGGTTCATACCCAATCTTGGCACATGCAATACATTTGAAGTGTTGGTGGTTGCTCTTGACTCCCCCTAAAAATCTATGGTACCTGTCCCTACTGGAGTACATTTCGTTTTGTTTCCCATAGTAATCTGGAAATCCATCTGCTCTTCTTTGTAGCTAGAGAAATATTCTCTAACCCCTGCCATGTGAGTTGAAGCTACACTGTCTATATACCAGACCTACTATGAAGTTGATGCTGCTAAGCAAGAAAAATTGTCTTCCAATCTGAAAGACAAATCTGAAGTCTCCTGAATGTTACTTCTGTCCAGCCTATAGCCTGCGACAAAAACTCTCTATGTCCAACCAGGATTCTGCTCAGTGAAAATCTAAGTTGCAACTACTCCCTCTTACTGCTGGAATCACTAATCTGGGCAATTTGGTTTTGCTGCCTCTTTTCAATTGAAAAATTGAACTGCTTCCCTAGAAACTTGAACTGCTTGTTCTGGGCTTTTCGCAGTTTCTCTGGGAATTTCGATCTCCTTCTCCCTCTGAACAACGAAATTCTTTTCTCTTCTTTTGAGCTTCCCGATTGTGATCAATTAAGCTCTGATACCATGTGAAATTTTATCTATTGCAGCTACTAGAGATTTTTCTTCTAACTCAAAAATTAATTGTGTAGCTTATTTGCTATGGCAACTAACGAATAAAATCACAGTTGCAATTTTCACCATAAAAATACTAGAAACTGAGAAATTCTAGCACACACAATAAATTTGACATAGTTATTTTGGACAATTGTCCCTAGAAAAACCCAACTTGGGAAAACTGGCGCAGCAAATGAGGGTTTTATTATTAATGTTCAAAAACAATTATGAGTACAATAATTTAGATGCCCAACTAGCAATCTAATCTGAAGAAAATACCGGCAAAAATATTGTGAGAATTTTCTCTCACCCCACAACGACTTTCTACCTCTGAAATAGCTTCTCCAGCGTTTGCGCTGAGATGCCTGCGTCACCCTCTACATTGTACCTACACTTGTCCTCTAAAGATTTTGGCCTTCCTTCCTTCGACTCTTCCGAGAACTGAAAAACTTCCTCCTGGAATGCTACCACTCTCCTCTTCCGCCTGCTACTCACCCTCTGGCTCTATCTTCTCTACTGAGTTGTTGCTACTGAGAAATCAAACTGGCTGGGCAACTGAGTATCTGCACTGGATGATCTCCATCACCAATCAACTTTCTTTTATAATCCACTGTTGGAGCACTAACAACCAAGATTAAAACTTAGTCAATGGCTAGGATCATTTCTGGGTGGATCCATCTGAGTTTCTAGATTATTCACGCCTTATCTCAATTAATATTGATTAATTAGCCATATTCCCTAAGTTTGGACATAGGAAATATTTAGAAATCAGTTAATAATCTAATTGAGACACTTCTAGGCGGAATTTGGGGATCTCATGTATTCTAGCCTCTCTGCAAAATTTTGTGGCTAGAACACACCTGATGCTACAAAAACTAACAGTAACCCTTTAAATAAGCTCTGAAAAGCTAGATTATTCAGTAAAAGTGCATAAAATAAGTAAGTAGATATTGATTTAGTAACAAAATCTCTTAGAGAGCTAGAGTAGAAAACTCCCTCTTCAACTTTTAGATCAGCGTTTGAGAGAAGTAAGTCTATGTGGGTTGTTGCTCCTTTCAATTTGGGAGTGGGTTCGTTCAACCAAAATCTTACCCCACACTCAAGATCTGGTTCAAAAAAAATAGGCCTTATACACACTTGATAAAAATTTGTTAGATCCAAATACACAATGAAAAATAAGGCTAGGGGTTCAACCAAAAAACCTCTAGTGCTTCTTCCTCTAGAGTGATCCTCTAACTCAAATATTAATGCAAGATAGCTTACATCAATAGATCCAAAGCCTAGAAAATGGAAATAACAATTTGATTTAGCACAAGTAGATCATTAAACACAAATTAAAACAATTATATATGAAAAGAAGAATAACACCACATTGAATAAACCCCAAAGTCTTTGCTTTATTAGATCATAAAGAATTGGGTACAAATTTTGCAGTGCCACTAGCCTAGTAGCTCGTCCAAGCATAGAGCATAATTCGTTACAAATGAGGAGCTCAAAGCTCAATTTAAAGAAAAAATGGGAGTCTACCTCAATGATAGATCCATCTCCAAGTACAAAGTGTTGATCCTGTTGACCTCTACCGGTCAACTACCCATGCAGTACACCCCCTTTTTCTTTGCAAAAAGGGGCAGCACCTGATTAGCGTGTCTGTGCCATCCTGCAGTCATCAGCAGCTTGATCAATCTAATTGTAAACCCAGTCTTCATGTATTAATTGTAAATAATCTTAGCAGATAT
The DNA here is from genome assembly GCA_000404065.3 of Pinus taeda. Classification (NCBI taxonomy): domain Eukaryota; kingdom Viridiplantae; phylum Streptophyta; class Pinopsida; order Pinales; family Pinaceae; genus Pinus; species Pinus taeda. The sequence continues at coordinate 445,743 of APFE031238626.1, forward strand.
GAGTCGTGTATGTGAATTGCCTAGGTGGACCTAACTTTCTAGTGGTAATCTACGTCCCAGAAGGTTTTTCGTCTCACCAATCCACGGATCGGCAGAGTTTTCCTTCAAACCTGACCCCAAAGCCGGGATAGATTTTGTCATTGGAATTTTAGGAGAATCCTAGTGTGTTGATCTGCTAGATTATCGTTGTGTCGCAGAACTGGGTGATTTGTGATGGTCTATGTTAAAGGGGTTTTTGTCCCTTAAGATGTAAATTGTAAGTGTCATGATGTAATGTGTCCTGAGGGTCGAAAAATGTTTTAAATCCCCTCATGAGTCCTAAGTCCTAGGTCTTAGGTGATGTTTCCGAAGGCTTAGTTCGATGATCCATTTTAAAATGAATTAAGAAATGAATAAAAATAATAAAATAATAAAATAAATAAATAAATGAAATAAATAAAAAATAAAACAAAAATAAAACAAAAACGTTGCTCTCCCTACCGTCAAGCCAGCTCTCTGTCACGCAGATGTTATCGCGGGAGATGCATTACAAGCCCGAGTATAGTCAACACGCCAGAGTTTGTGTACAAATGAAATTCACGCAATTGTCATCCTCCGTCGAGCTGGTTCCCTGCATATGATCGATTTCTGAGAGGTGATTTAAGCGCCGGCCTGTTAGCAAAAAGACGAATCAAGGAATCTGAAGCACGAATCGGTTTATCATCAGGTTTTCTCGTCCCGTTCCCGCTGGCATTCACATTGGCGTATCAGGTAAGTCAAATATTTTTATGTGGTCATATAACAGCGTTGCGTATCAGCGTTTTTATTTCTTTTGGATTTTACGATTTGCCACCAATATGACTGTGTATGAAGCCCTCGATCTCGTCGTTCTGGTCATTGCACGCCATTTGATTTATCGCGTGGTCGAGTCGCAGCTCTTTAGAGTTCAGGCGTAGTTCCGATTTCCATAGCTTCTGATCGTATTTCCTTTTAGTGAGTTTTACCATAGTTTCGCCCTTTTATTTATTTATTTATTTTTTTTTTTTTTTTTTGTGTTTAAGTCATGCGCTAGGTTAGCGTAGATTTTATTTTGTTTTATTTTAGTTATGTATTTTAATTTTTAGATTTTAATTCTTTTATAGTTTCGTTTTATAGATTCATAAAAAAAAATCAAAAATTAAAATGTTTAGGTTTTGACTCATATTAGTTCTGTTTTATTTTTTAAAA
>APFE031238626.1:464754-493798 GCA_000404065.3 Pinus taeda
GATATTTTTATTGGATCCCTCTCGTCGAGAGGTGTAGGATTGATCCAAAGATCATCCGATTCCGATAAGTATTTATGGAGATATGAATTTATTTTGTTTATATAATTATTATCAAGCCGACCAGCACTTGTGTAGGCTCTAGAAGCCCGAACGTCGTGTCTATTCATCATCTACACGTTAGTATAAATAGATAAGGATTTGATGTCATTTAGAGACACATTCATGAGTAGTCTCCTCCTCTCCACGTCTGGGTTTTTGGTGAAGGAAAGAGACACCATGAGTGATACGCTGGCCTTGTTTGATGATGCCCTAATCTGCTAACCTAAACCGCAGTCACAGGTGGAAGATGAGCCGCAGTAACCGCAGTAGCCGCAGGAGCCGCAGTAGCCGCAGTAACCGCAGGTTCAGAGATGCCCTAAATCCGCAGTTAAGGGTGACCCTTATTCGCTGTTCTGAGGCCCTTATACGCTGCCATGAAGGAGCCTTTAATACGCTGTCTGTAGAGGCTTATACGCAGTCCATAAAAGTTCTAAATGAAGGCCCTAATCCACAGCATAAGAAGGCCTAAAGCCGCAGTCTGTGGTGCCCTTATACACAGCCCGGAAGTGACTCTAAGCCGCAGCAAAAGGAGTCTTAACACAGCAAGAATAGTTCTGTTGACAGCATAGAAGAAGGTTGTTCCTTGACATAGGTTAAGGGACTGTTTAGGCATCGTTTTGTGACTGTGTGAGGCTGTGTTCCTCTTGTAGGAGGGCCGAGGAGATAAAGATCAGATCTGTTCGTTGGAGGGACAGGAATAAAGATTATGCAGCCTAGAAGCTACAGGAAAACTGTGTACTAGGCCGAAAGCCATATCACCACAGTCAAGTATTGCTTATGGGTGTTTGAGGGCTTATATATGCCCAGATCATCAGCATAATATAGGAGCTGTCTTGTGAGTTAATACTGCAGAGATTGAAGGCTGTTTTGAGGACTGTTTTGAGATTATTCAAGGGCTGTTGCAATGTGCTAAAGTGCCCTAACCAGGAACAGTCAAGGGCAACATGATCCGTGAGATTGCATAGTAATGTATGGACAGCATGATGTAGATCATGGGCAACATAATGTATGGGCAGCATAATGGGAGCATGAGCAGCATGATGATCATGGGCAGCATGATGGTGCTGCACAGTAAGGTGCAGCAAATGGATGAGATGCAGTTGAAGCAGAATGTCTTCAACTGATCTCATCGTTATAGGAGATGATCTATGCTTAGATCTAGACAAGTCAAAGTGTTGACTTCTATTGTAAATGTACTCTCTCTCTCTCTCTGCTGAACTTTGAAGATAAAGAAGATTTGATCAAAGGGTTTCCCCACACATTGTGGGGTTTGTCCCTGGCTCGCGCCATATCTTGTGTCCTCTTGTCTTGGCTTGTCTTCTGCGTTTTATATTTATGTTCTATCTGCAGTTTATCATAATGCTGATGTGATTGCTAACAGTGAAAATTTAAATAAATTGCTCAAGCATAGAACATACCTAAAATTAACAAAAATCTCAGTGAGTTTTACCGCACTTCACCCGACAGAATTCTCGTTGATCCAACACAAGACTGGCTAACCCCGACTATTTCTACGTTGTCTCTGCGTCAACCCTGCATCACCTTTCTGCTCTCTGCGTCAGTTCTCCCAATGGTTTTGACAGTTCTAGCAGTTTTGGATTCTACGTGACACACATCTTTTCTACTCTGCGTTGGCCCTTCTGGCTCTGAGTTAGGACTGCGTGGGCCTAGACTGGCCCAACGTCAGCTCTCCCAACTACTGCGTTGCTTCTCTGCAAGCTCTCTCCATCTCTCGTTTTGTATTTTCCAAAAATTCCTTCTCTCGGATTCTCTCTGCCCCTCACCTGCAAGATCCCCCCAATCGATTTCCCTCTTGAGAACTTCTCACCTCAGAAAATAGATTTCCTCAATTTGTCTGTGTGTCTTCTCCAACTGGCCCCAAGCCTTCCTTTATACTTTTCCTATTGAGAAATCAACAGTCGTGATCTAATCTCTAATCAATGGCTAAGATTAAATTAGACTTGATCCTCGTCTCTTAGAAGCTTCTCACCCATGTTTTCATTAATACCCATTAATATTTTAATTTTCCTAAGTTTAGACTTAGTAACCCCATTAAAAATATTAATTATTTTAATAAAATACAATTCGAGTGGAATTTCACCAAACGATTTCTGGGTCTTGGAGATCTCATGTGTTCTAGCCCCTCCACAAAATTTCGGAGCTAGAGCACATTCGATGCTACCCAAAAATCAACAATAGCTCCACAAACAGGAAGAGCACTTCGGGCTATGTCTTTAGTGTTGGCTCAACAGTTGTTTCCTGGATAAACGGGAAGCAGAGATTAGTTGCATTGAGCTCAATAGAGGCCGAGTATATAGCTGCCAGTCTGGTATCATACAAGGCCATTTGGATAATGAAGTTACTTGTAGGATTATTTGGGCAGGAGCTAAAGCCTACAGTGATCCATTGTGACAACCAGAGTTGCATCAAGCTGTTTGGAAATCCAGTGTTTCATGATCGGTCAAAGCATATTGACATTTGGTATCACCAAATGAGAAATTGTGTGCAGAGAGGTACAATTAGACTCTAATACATCCCAACGGAAAAGTAGGTTGCAGAGATTCTAACCTAAGGCATTGATGAAGGGGTGTTTTCCTATTTCAGAGACAAGTTGGGAGTAGTGCAAAACACCATCCTCTCTAAGAGGGAGTGTTAAATGGAGTAGAGAAAGAGGTGATTCTGCACTTGCCCAGGTTCCAGGGCATGCAGAAATCTCAAATGAGGTCACTCAGCTAGAATTAATTAAAAAAATTAATTATTTCCTAATGCTAGACATTGTAAAAAACAAAAAGTGTTAATTCAACATAACATTAGATCGTGACCATTGATCTTCAAGGAGCAAGGGTAAATATCAGCCCTTGGATCCTCTAGAAGGAGAAAGTCACCCTATAAAGAGGAAATCACGCTGAATTGAAAATCAAATTGACTGACACCACTTGTGTTCAGAGTGCTCAACAAGAAGAGCTCGATTCAGCAAGTCAGCAATCAGTTGGAGTGTTTCAGTGTCTAAAAGAGCATGGAAGAAGGTCGTATGACCTCACTCTCAGCTAATCATCAAGTCCAAATCACTTTGAAAGGCGCAGGAGGGAGGTTGGGTTCATCTTGTCCGCACCCTATGACCAGCACAGGTAGTTGTACATCATACAAGTTGTGGCCTCTCAGGGTCAAGTCGAGTTGAGTGAGGTCAATGAAAAACAAGAACAATTTGCTGGAAGGGATTTTACCCAGCTATATTTTTATCTCAAAATATTGCTAAAGCTAATAAGAACACAAGTTTGCAGGTTTTCCACAGAGTTGGGGTATCCTGGGTATTTCTGGTGTTTATGTTTTATGTTGTGTTTGTCTTCAGTCTTTTAATTTTCTAATGTGCATGCTATGGCTAGAAACTAAGTAGTGTTTACAATTTAAATTTCAGTTCTGCACTTTCAATATTGCAATTTTTGGTATAAAAATTTAGTAAATTGTAAATCAGACTGTTGAGTTTTAAAAGTAAAACAATTCCTTGGAGTTCTAGCCTTGTCATACCACTTTGTAACGCCTGAGCACTATGATTACGATGCAACAAATTTTCACAACAACGTTCTAAGGAAACATGGTAAATTACAAAACCTGTTTGAGAATTTGAAGCTGCACTCGAGGACTGAACTAAAGGAAAGTGTTGAAAGGATTCATCTCTACAAGAGTTTTTGGATCGATACTAAAGCAACCATGGATCCACGTTGTTCAAGATGAAACTTGTAAAAGAGGAACTTGAAATGCAGAGGCTAAAGCAAAGAAATAACAGTACATTGAAATTTTTCCACATAGATTTAAAACATCTATGAACAAAGAAGCTACAAAATGTTGGAGTGGTCTACCACTGAACTGGGACATAAATGGAAAGGAAAAATTTCCAGGTTATCTTCATGTGATGGACACTCAACCATGTCCTTAGCAGCAAAAATCTGGACAACATTCAAGATACCCAAATTGAAATCAAGTAGTGTCCAGTTTCATGTACCCACGAAAAATAATGATGCTTACAACAAAAAAACATTCAAACGTTAATGTGTCCTTGTTCTGGATGATGATTAAGCATAGAGGAAAAAGGAAATTTACTTTTCAGGTGATGAGACGCTAAGTTTCTTCTACACTCTCGAAGAGAGCACATGTCCCCAAGTTGGACCTACATGTTATCCACCATTGTGTAAGAGAGTCCTCCTTTCTTGAGCATTCGAGATTCGTCCTAATGAGAAGAAGGATGCAAAATCTATTAAGTATGACTTTTGACAAGAAATTCCCTTTTACATGGTTAGACAACAGGTTTTAAGGAGGGTGTCCAGCAGTAAAAGAACCCAGCAAAATATCATTATTTTCTGCCCTAAAAAGGACCTACTCAGGCAGCTAAAAGTAGATAGTGTTGTTTTTCCACAACACTGGTGTCTAGGCTAGAACCTTAAATCACTAAAGCTACCAAACCAAGTATCACAAGAAGTCTACTTTGCACAGCAGAATATAAACAACAGAAAATCTACTAGTGCACAAAATATGCACAACTTTTTACACAATATGTACATAACCCAATCTTCATTATATTAATCCAACTGAATAATACAATAGTCTAGGGCTCCCGTACCAGGGATAATGGCCCTCAAATTGTGAAAATTTCACTACTGAAATTTTATTGCAGCAACTACAATTAATTCTTCTAACTGTAAATTCATTTTGCAGTTTATTGCTACAACAACAATGAAGCAATCACACTGCAATGTTCACAAAAATAAATATTGCGGAAGATAAACTGGAAACTGAGAAAATACTAGCACACACACACAAAATTTAACACCGTTATTTTTGGACAAAAGTCTCCAGAAAATCCCATTGTGGGAAAATCGGTGTGGTAGTTGACAGTTTTTATTATTAAGCAACAGTGAGAAAAATCTGAGTACAATAAATGTCACCAAATTGGTGAATCTATCCAAGAGAAATACTAGCAAATTTTTTTTTAAGGGATTTTACCCTCTCTGAGCAATCCCGACACTATCTGACCTCTGAAAAAGCTAGTCGTCCAAGTGGTTTGTGCAGGCCCAACGCCAACCTAGCGCTGCCTGCCACATGTATTGTCTGAATCAACTGCCAATCTAGTCGTTCTGCCTACTGCTGATTGGGAAAATGCTTCTCCGACACTCTGGAAAATCTTCCCAACCTCTAGAACTGAAAACGTCTTCCTCTTCAACTGGATCGAACTGCTCTTCTGAAGCAACTGCATATTCCCTACGTTGCTTCTTGGAGAATATCTCAGCATCCTCTTTTTGACTCTCCAGAACTAGAAAACTTCCTTCAGACTCACTGTCTCTGTCCCTCTCTATCTCTGCATCCCCTCTCTAGCTCGAACTCTTCCGACTGTTGCTCTCTGGAAAGTCAAACTGTCCAAGGGAATCAATCCTAAGTGTGTACCTCCATCTACCCATCGATTTCTTCTTAAAATTTCACTGTGGGACTCCAACGGTGAAGATTAACACTTAATCAATGGCTGAGATTATTTCCTAGTCGATTCGTGTGAGTCTCAAGAGAAATCTCACCTTCCTCAACTATTTCCTATTAATTAATCATTTTCCCTAAGTTAAACTTAGTAAAAAATTAATTACTTATTAATTAACTTAAGTAAGGAATTTCTAGGTGGATTTTCCTAAAACCTTTTGTGGTTTGTGGTGTCCTATTGTTTCTTAGCCTCTCTAACAACTATCGACACTAGAACACCATCTGATGCTACAAAAACTACTACCTCTTATCGAGGAAGGTGTTCTAGTGTCATACTTCTACAACACCTTATCTCTGCATCACCTTCTATACATGTTATTGATGTTTGGCCTCTGTGATTCCTGCCACTACCCACCAAACACTGCGCAACTTTGATGTTGCATCTGTGTTGTTGCTGACACTGTTATATCGTATCCAACTCTGCATCTGCACTGCAACTCTCTCTCAACTGTTGTTGTTGTTACTGCAACAGAGAAGCATCTGAAATATTGAATCAACTATGTATTTTTGCTGCATTTGTCTCCTGAGTATCTGACTACTACTAGCCTTTGCACTATCCACTAAGGAATTGCATTGTTGTTGAGCCTCCAGCTCTATTGTCAACACTGCATCTACGCTCCTCAAATCCCCACTACAACTAGTCTGCAACTATCACTCTGGAATTTGAATACATCAACTGACACTGATCCATCAAGCTACTGAATACTGTGGACCCATGTAGAAAGGTAATGATCCATGAGGAAGACACCTCAATGGACCCTGCCCAAATTTGCGCAACTTTGGGACTATAACTCAATATCACCCCACCTCACTCCTAGAGGTATAGCTGCAAACATGGTAAAATATTCCTCCAACCTGGAGGACAATTTGTCTATCACTCTGGATGCTATCGCTTGGTCCTGCTTCTCCTGCTTGTCCTTCTTTCGTAGAGGACACTAAGTACTGTAGTGGACAAACTTTCCACACCTCAAGCACTTGACCTTAGATAGGTCCTTCTTTTTCTTCTTCTCCCCATGTCCCTGACTCGAACCCTTTGATGCAAGGGCCACATTCTCCTCCTCACCATTCGAACCCTTGTTGTTGTTGCCATTGATGAAGCTTCTTACTAGATCTCACCTCATCTCCTCTTGTTGTAGGTCTAACCATACCCTGTCCCACCCTAGTAATGTGTATCGTGCCAAAATGTCTTGGACAAAGACTTCCCGTTCCGAGATACTATTTAGGGCCAAACGCACAAGCTCTGTAGGTTGAGGCACTTCCCCAATCGCTGCAAGTTGATCCTAGATTTCGTGAATTCTGGTGAGGAAGGGATCTATGCCTTCACCCTTCTGCACCCTGATGTTTCTCAGCTTCTCCTTTAAGAACATCTTTTGTTGCTTGGAAGGATTCTGAAACAACCCTATGAGAGCATTCCACATCTCCTTGCCAATGTTCTTGTCAGATATATGTGAAACTATATGGTCTCAAACTCCATCCAGGATCATCTGCTTCGCCTTGGCCATTTCTTTCTTGTATTCCTTCAGTTGATCTGCATCTGTTGGTACTACCACAACGTTATCTGCATAGATCTTCAGGTCAAATTCATCTAGCAGGAAGGAGATCCTAGCCTTCCAGATGACATAGTTGGAGGCTCCCTCCAACCTATCCTGGTCTCTAAGCCCAGATGCGGCAATTTTTGAAAGTAAAATTGAAAAATCCCTCTTTCACCAGCTTGGTTGTTGAATATGCTATTTTCACTCCCTTATGGAGTGAAAAAATCTATGTGCAGCTACTGCCGACTGCAACTGGAAATTTGGATTTCTAAGATAGAAACCCTCTAAGAGAAATTTTACTCTGTGTGTGCATTTTTCTCTTCCACCTGACCCTGATTCTGCTCTAGCAGCTATTGCAAAACCCTCTACGCCCAAACAAGGAACCTGCACAGCGAAAATACTAGATTGTTGCTCCCTTTGCTTGTCGGAATCACTCAATGTGGCAAGTCGATTTTTTCTACCAACTTGCAATAAAAAATCAAATTGCTCAAGCAATTCGCAGTGCTTGGCTAGGCACTGTGCAGCCCCAAGAAAATCCGTCCTGCTCCTCCCTCTAAACAACGAATTTTCTTCTTCCGCTTCTGAGCTCCCTTGTCTAAGCAAACTTTTTCTCATACCATGTGAAAATTTCACTACTGAAATTCTATTGCAGCAACTAGAATTAATTCTTCTAACTGTAAATTAATTATGCAATTTATTGCTACGACGACAACAAATTCATCACACTGCAATCTTCACAAAAATAAATATTTCGGAAGATAAACTGGAAACTAAGAAAATACTGGCAAACACAAAAAATTTAATACCGTTATTTTTGGACAAAAGTCCCCAGAAAAACCCAATGTGGGAAAATGGATGCAGTAGCTAAGGGTTTTTATTATTAAGCAACATTGAGAAAAATCTTATTACATTAAATGTCACCAAACTGGCAAATCTATCCAAGAGAAATACTAGCAAAAACTTTCTGAGGAATTTTACCCTCTCACCAAGCAATCCTGGCATTGTCTGACCTTTGAAAAGCTAGTCGTCCAAATGGAATGCGCAGGCCCTACATCACTCTAGTGCTGCCTGCCACATGTACTACCAATTAGACTGTTGACCTAGCCGTCCTACCTGCTACTAACTAGGAAAATGCTTCTTCCTCCCTCTAGAAAATCTTCCTGGCCTATGGAACTGAAAACATCTTCCTCTTCCGCTGGATCGAATTGCTCTTATGAAGCAACTGCGTAGTCCCAGCGCTGCTTCCTGGAAAAAATCTCGACCTCCTCTTTCTGACTCTCCGAAACTAGAAAACTTCCTTCATACTTACTTTCTCTGCCCTTCTCTATCTCTACATCCCCTCTCTAGCTCGAACTCTTTCAATTGCTGCTCTCTAGAAAGTCGAACTGCCCAAGGAAATCGATCCCAAGTGCGTAACCCCATCTACCCATCGACTTCTTCTTATAATCTCATTGTGGGACTCAAACGGCCAAGATCAAAACTTAATCAATGGATGAGATTATTTCCTAGTCTATCCAGGCGAATTTCGAGAGAAATCTAACCTTCCTTAATTAATTCCTCTTAATTAATCATTTTCCCTAAGTTAGACTTAGGAAAATTTTAATTACTGATTAATTAACTTAATTAAGGAATTTCTAGGTGGATTTTCCTTAAATCTTTTCTAGGTTATGGAGTCCTATTGTTTCTTAGCCTCTCTAACAACTGTCGAGACTAGAACACCATCTGATGCTACAAAAACTAACAGAAATATCCACTAGTACAAGAATACAAAATACAAAATACACTGACGGTCTAGCTGATGTAGTGCACGATCACAACTTCTTTGTCGTATCTTGTACACTGCAGGCCCTTCGCTTCCATTCTGCAACACCTGCCTCTATCAATGCACCAACTCCTTTAGGCCACTAAACCTCGGCTCATCAATCTACACTCTAGTTGATCATAAGTCCATCTATCATCAGCAAATAGAGTCTTCATGCTCACTAGTTGCTCCTTTGTCCTTCAAGGTCACAACACTTTGAGACTCCTGCCCACTATTGTTCCTCATCTCCTTTCAGACTTGTTTCCCACTATAGTCTTCCTGCGTTGCTCCAGTGAAGACTAACATAGGGCAGAAGGGATGCCACCTATCATCATCAAATGTTGCTCCAACAATGAAAACGGGCTGTCAAATCTGCCCACGGTTGGCCAAAGCTTGAGCTCCTCAAATTTGCCTCTTCTAATAATCCTTAGAGTCCATCCTAAAGTTTGAATTTGGGGCTCAAGCTTGCACACTTTCATGCTGCCAGGTGAGCACCAGTATTGCAGCAATAATGCTGCAACTCCTAGGCTTCCTACTTTACTTTTATGATTTTATCAACCCGATAGTTCGTAACAAACTTGGAAGCGACAGTGCTATATGCACAAGTACTAGTTCTTACTGCAGGTTGTCACTTGGTCAGCTGGCGCAAGATCACTAAGAGCTCAAGCCAACTTCTATGGATTCCAGAAGAAGCTCTATATGTGATGAAAGAAAGGAAATCTTACTCTACAGAGGCTACTCTACTTGCAGAAATGAAAAGAAGACTGAAATGTAAAGTAAACCTAACAAACCCTAATTAACCAACTAATCCTACTTTTGCAGAAAGAGAGATGAAAAACCATAAAACGAATGCCATTACCTACTTAAGAAGTAAACAACATCTACTCAAGCTATTTCTAGAAGGAAATGAGAAAAAAAACATCTTTTTGGATTTTTATGTATTTTTAGGTGAAATTGTCATGCATGTAATTTATTTGTTTGCGAATGTGGCAACGATTAGGTGGTGATGGAGGGCGACTTTGGAGTTTGCAGAGGCGTAGGAAGGTGTGGATGGGTCCTAGGAGGTCCCAGGTGGCCTTCTGGAGGCTATTCCTGCAATCGAACTTCAAAAAGACACCTAAAAGAAAATCTATAGGAGGCTGCAAGGGATCTACAGGAGGTCTACAAGAGGAAGCCAAGAGCATTTTTAGAGGTTTTGAAGGTGGGAAAGCGGGTAGAAAAGGTAGCTGAAGGCTTAGGGTGATGTGTTAAGGTGTCTAGGGTTCATCAAGAAGGATCAGGAAAGAGAAAGATGGTTGGACTTGTTCAAGGAAAGAGAGGAAAGTTTATGCGAAAAGTGCAAAAAACTAAGGCAGATTTGTGAGGGATTTTGGGTGACCTGTGGAACATAGATCAAAGAGAAATGGTGATGGCTGATTGGCTGACTTATTGTGAGAAGAGGATTGCTGCAAGAGAACTCAAACTCACATTATGAGATTAAGCAAGCAAGGAAACTAGCTATATCAAAAAAATAGCACTCTGCATCAAGCTAGTCTAAATTTTGATCTAGGAAAGTAAATGCTAAAAAATGCTACATGGAAAGAAAGCATGGATGGAAATTTATTGCAAAGACAGAAATAAGCATGGTGAAATAGATCTACAGCAAAGCATTAATCTTCTAACTGCAACACCAAAAATCCTATGGAAAAGGAAAATCTATATTTTTGTGGTAGCAAGAGGGTCTTGGCCTCAACTCATGGTCCCAGAGGGAGGAAAGGAGGCCAAGGCTCTGTTGATGGCCTTTTTGTATCTTTTTCCTATCACTGTTCAACCTGCTACAGCAAACTGAAATGGAAACAACCTTTTAAATCACCAAAAGCAACCTATTCTTAACTAAGAAATAAATCTATCTAATAGCAACTAATTCATAAACTGAAACAAAGCATATAAATACAAAAAGAAGAGCTTGGCTGCTTGGATTGGGCCCTAACCCAAGAGCTTCAGCCCTCCGAGGTAACTCAGTGCTAGCTCGAACAAGATCTCATCTTCATTATCAAAATAATAATAGGATTACATGAAATTGTCAACAAAATTAAGCTCGAAGTTGAGCAGAGCAAAGCTGAAACAAAAATTCGAAAATTTGACTAACTTCCAACAACCTAATGAGGCCCTAGGCCTCTCTACTTATACAACTGAAGCTCCCAACAGCTTCCTTAAAATCAGGGAGGCTTGGCTCCCAAAACTTGAGATAAACAGAAGTTATCCTTCACTTGCTCGGTTGCCTCCTAGTGCATTGATTTGGCTATTTGTGCTCCGAGCTTCCTAAAGGAGAATTCAAAATAGGGAGTCATAAATGAGGGGGGCACCCTCCTATAAATCCTCTCCCTTGTCTTCTTCGAATATTTGTTGCCAAATGCCCATTAAATCTTTGACTTTGTTTCCAAAATTCAACAAAAATCTGCATTAAACACACATTAGACTCCATGGCATAATAACCAACCCAACTCACTCTAGAAGCATAAATACAATCAAAAAACATGCAATAAGCTAAGAGAATGGTGGATTAAACTAAGTTAGGACGCAAAATGAGCCCATATAATTACCCATTTATGGGGCTCATCACTTCCCTCCAACAGACCTCAAATGCTCAATACAATACAAAAAAACTGACCATCCAATCTATTGAAGAATATAAGTAGTGTCGGTCTTCATAATTATATTTGAGTCATAATGTAATGTATTTGTCAAAAAAAGAAAAATAATTTTTATTGTAAAAGAAGTTGACTTATTAAAGCATGGGTTTCATGCTTGGGTCAATGATTAATAGATCAAAGCCTCCATTGTAGCCTTCTAGGGTTTATGTCAAGAGTCCATGTCTATGTCATCATGTAATAGACCCTTCTTGGGCTTTGTTTATCAAGAAAGAAAATTATTTTTATGTAAAATGGGTCACTTAGGCCGCCTCCACCAAGTCGGCCTCAACCTAAACAAGCATTTCTCATTGGGAGGCAGAATATGTTGAAGAATCTAGGGTAATTAGGTGTAGAGTGATTCTGCGGGACTAGATAACAATTTGTGAAGTCTTTTTACAATTTGTCTTTGTTAGCTTAATCTTCTTCTTCTCTTATTAATGCATGTGTGTGTACTTCATCAAACTGCTATTAAAACATAAAACAAGAACACAAGATGTTGGCTCTCTACCAAGGCCAAAAACTCCCTTCTCTTTAGAGGAAAACCCTTTGGTAAGTTTTCTCTTATTTAAGCTTCTTTCTTGATCAATGCCAGACCCTAGACCCTTGACTAGAAAATCCTCCAACAACAAGTCAAGTCCCTCCTTTTCTCTACAATATGTTTCCCCGTCACTTTGTCCACCTCCTTCCAACACTTCCTTCCCTGGCACTCCGTCCTTCTTTCGGCACTTCGTTCTTCCTTCGATTGTTAGTAGACCTTCTAGAAGAGATACTTATCTTTTGTACTTAGTGATATCCTTCACCTAAGGATACTCCTTCCTTCTCTTGATCAACCAAGTCCCTTCTTGATGTATAGTGTGGAAATATGTTGAAGAATCTAGGGTAATTAGGTGTAGAGTGATTCTGCGAGACTAGATAACAATTTGTGAAGTCTTTTTACAATTTGTCTTTGTTAGCTTAATCTTCTTCTTCTCTTATTAATGCATGTGTGTGTACTTCATCAAACTGCTATTAAAACATAAAACAAGAACACAAGATGTTGGCTCTCTACCAAGGCCAAAAACTCCCTTCTCTTTAGAGGAAAACCCTTTGGTAAGCTTTCTCTTATTTAAGCTTCTTTCTTGATCAATGCCGGACCCTAGACCCTTGACTAGAACATCCTCCAACAACAAGTCAAGTCCCTCCTTTTCTCTACAATATGTTTCCCCGTCACTTTGTCCACCTCCTTCCAGCACTTCCTTCCCTGGCACTCCGTCCTTCTTTCGGCACTTCATTCTTCCTTCGACTGTTAGTAGACCTTCTAGAAGAGATACTTATCTTTTGTACTTAGTGATATCCTTCACCTAAGGATACTCCTTCCTTCTCTTGATCAACCGAGTCCCTTCTTGATGTATAGTGTGGAAATTTCTAAGTCTGACACATTAGAAATCCCTACTACTTATTTGGTTTATTATCTCCTACTTGTTCATTCCATTAACAAGTTATTTATTAATATAAATATTGAAATAAACAACACAAGGGACACAGATCAACAACTAAAATAACTGAGACAACACAAGGGACACCGTTATTTCTGGACAATCGTCTCCGGAAAAACCTTATGCGGGAAAACCAGTGCAACACATATGAGGGTTTTATTATTATGCAGTTTTTTTAATACAACTAGGGTGCCAGAAATGGCTCACCCTTTAGGGATTTTCCTTAACAGGAGTACCTTTCTTCAGAGAGATATTCCAGCGAATCAGCAACCGGATGAATAGCCTCATAATGACTTCGACTACTCCTTAGCTAGACAGTCAAAGCTACTCCAAGCTATCCTCAGGAACTGTGTCACCCTCCAAAGACTGCGTCGGCTAACCAGCTCACAGTCTGCCCAACGAAAATTCCTCAGCACTGCCTTTTCAGCCCAGCGTCAGCTCTTGGCCCTCTGTGTCTTCTGTGTTGACCTCCTCAGCGTCTCCACCAGTCTTGGTTGCCTCTGCTTTAGCCTTCCAAGGCTCTATGCTATATCCCTGGCACTCTCTCTACCTCTCTGCTATGTATTCTCAGCCTTCTGCTGAACTGACCCTCGTTGCAACAGATCACTAACTCGATTTCTTAGCAAACCTTGCCTCAGAAAACCAAATTTTTTACCAACTTGGTGTATCTCCAACTGGCCCTCAAGCCTCCTCTTATACTTTTCCTGTTGATGATTCAATGGCCAAGCTAAAGTCCCTAATAAATGGCTAAGATTAGATTTGGCTTGATCCTCGTTATTTTGAACTTTCTCACCCATTTTATATTAATACACATTAATATTTTAATTTTCCTAAGTTTAGACTTAGGGTCTAATTAAAAATATTAATTATTTTAATATCTCTCCATCCAAGTGGAATTTCCCAAACGATTTATGGGTCTTGGAGATCTCATGTGCCTTAGCCTCTCCACCAATTTTCATGGCTAGGGCACATCTGATGCTACCACAAATCAACACTCCCTCTTAGAGAGGAATGTGCTCTAGTAATGCTTCACCACAGAAACATCTCACTAATCCTCTGCATCGGTACCTGTTTTGATGCTTGGTCTGTTGCCACACATTCACCGCACTGCTGCCCATGACACTGCCACTGCTACATCTATACTACATCTCCATCTCAACATGCTGCTCATGTTGCCCCTAGCACTGCCACTGCTAACTGTTGCACTGCAAATCAGTGACCGACAAGTAAGTAACTGACTTCCCCCAAATACTGACATCCCATTCAGTTTGGAAGCCTCGTGATGTTGAAGCTGCCTCTGCTGCTAACCCATGCTCCCTCTGCTGCCACTGCACTGCTACAAACAGCTCTATGCCTCTTGCACTGTTGCAACCTCTACTGTGCTACTACAAAACTCTGCACTCTAGCCCTGCCTTGTTGCTCCACCCGACATCTATCATCATGTTATTGTCGTTAAGGGCTCCTGTAGCCGAATGTGATCCAAGATTTTGGGCACCTTAAGGATCCTACCCCTAGTGTGTAGTCCTCCTGACTACAACTCGATGTCTCCCCACCTCTTCTCTAGAGGTGCATGAGCACTCATGGCACAATTGTCATCAGTCTTGATCTCTTTCTATGCCTTAGCTGGAGCTGCCTTTGAATCGAAAGCCCCTCCCTTGTTTTTCTTCCTGGGATATTGGGATGCATAATGTCCTAGATCCCCACAATGGAAGCATTTAACATTGGAGATGTCCTTTTTCTTCCTCTTCCCTTGTTGTCCCGAAGATGCTAGAGCCGCATCCTCCTCCTCCTCTTTTTGACTCGAGCTCCCTTACCCCTACTCCCCGCCTTGGTCATCCTCCTGATCTCTTCCTGTCAAAGAACTGCCCACATCTCCTCCCAACTGTGAAGAGTAGCCCTGCCCAAAATACTTTGGACAAATGTCTCCCACTCCTCAGAGACTGCATTCAAGGCAGTCCTAACCATAAACTCTAGATCCGGTGTAGACCCCACGGAAGTAAGATGGTCGCGAATCTCATACAACCTGAGAAGGAATGGATCTATTTGCTCTCCCTTCTGCATCTGATATGATCTCAGTTGATTCTCCAATAGCATCTTCCGCTGCATGGAAGATCCCTGGTATAAGGTGGTCAGGGTGTCCCACATCTCCTTTCCTGTGTTCTTCTCAGCAATATGTGGTATGACATGATCTTTGACCCTGTCTAGGATCATGCAGTTTGCCCTCTCCATTTCCTCCTCATACTTCTCATTCTCAGTTGGATCAACGGGGATAACCAATACTTTCAAGGCAAAGTCCTTGATGTGATATCGATCCAAAACTACCAGGATCCTGGCTTTCCAGATGACAAAGTTGGAAGCCCCATCCAACTTGTCCTGATCCCTCAGTCCGTTCACTGCCATTTCAGCTCCTCTTTTGGACTCCCTCTGAGTCTCGACTCCCCTCTTGGAAATCTCCCTCTAAGTCCTGATTTCCCTCCTAGAAATCCTCTGGCCAGTTGTCAAACCGCTCCTCTCCAATCCTCCTTGCCACTGCAACTCGGATCTGGATTCCTTGGTTAGAAATTCGTCGAGGTAATGACTTCCTCTACCTTGGTTCCGTCTCCTTAGATATTGTTCTGTATCGACAGAAACAACGTCCCATCAGCGCCTCAAATCACAATTTGCCCACAGCTCCCCAAGCTCCGGCAACTGAAGAAACTGAGCCTTTCAGGCTTTGCGCAATCCCAACAAACGCTGAATCTGCTCCTCCGGACATCTGCATTAATCCTACCTAGCTGAGCAGGATGACATGGCTCTTTGTGAGCCTCTTTTGCCTCTCTCTACTTCTGCATTAGCCCTTCCCTTGGCTCAAAATGATGACGCAGCCTTTGTGTCACTTCCTCTCCTGCTGCTTCTGCTCTGGAACAACGTTGTCTCTCGGGACAACTACTACTGCTGCAAATTTCAGATTTTTGTTGGTTCCTTTAGTCCTTTTGTGATCTGCAACGCTCTAATACCATGTGGAAATTTCTAAGTCTGACACATTAGAAATCCCTACTGTATTATCTGGTTTATTATCTCCTACTTGTTCATTCCATTAACAAGTTATTTACCAATATAAAAATTGAAATAAACACAAATGCAACCTTCACACATACAAATCAGCAACTGAAATAACTGAGACAACACAATGGACACCATTATTTTTGGAAAATCGTCTCCTAAAAAACCCAATACAGGAAAACTAGTGCAGGAGATATGACGGTTTTATTATTATGTAGTTTATTGAATACAACTAGGGTGCCAGAAATGGCTCACCCTTTAGAGATTTTCCTTGGCAGGAGTACGTTTCTTTGGAGACAAATATTCTGGCTAATCAGCAACTTGATGAATAGCCTCACAATGACTTTGATTACTCCCTTAGCTAGACAACGAAAGCTGCTCCAAGCTACCCTTAGGAACTGCGTCACCCTCCAGAGACTACATCAGCTAACCAGCTCTCAATCTTCCCCATGAAAATTCCTCAACACTGCCTTTTCAGCCCAGCGACAGCTATTGGCCCTCTGCATCCTCTGCGTTGGCCTCCTCAGTGTCTGCGTCATTCCTGGCTGCCTTTGGGTCAGCCTTCCAAGGCTCTATGTTGTCTCTCTGGCACTCTCTCTGGCTCTCTGATATGTATTCTCAGCCTTCTACTGAACTGCCCCTTGCTGCAATAGATCACTAGCTCGATTTCTTAGCAAACCCCGCCGCTGAAAATCGAATTCTTGATCAACTTGGTGTATCTCCAACTAACCCTCAGGCCTCCTCTTATACTTTTCCTATTGAAGATTCAACGACCGAGATTAAGTTAATCAACAACTAAGATTAGATTTGGCTTGATCCTCGTTATTTAAAACTTTCCCACTCATTTTATATTAATACACATTAATATTTTAATTTTCCTAAGTTTAGACTTAGGGTCTCATTAAAAATATTAATTATTTTAATATCTCTCCATTCGGGTGGAATTTCCCCAAACGATTTCTCGGTCTTGGAGATCTCATGTACCTTAGCCTCTCCACCAATTTTCATGGCTAGAGCACATCCAATGCTACCAAAAATCAACATATAGTGGTAGGCTTAGTGTGACAGCACTGCAACCCTAATTCTCGCATGTGTGAGAGGTCTTGTTAATGTTATATGGCTCCTCTTTCCTTTGCTTGAGGTCGTTCCTTCTTTGCTTGGATAGGAGGCCTAGTAGGCCTAGTTTGTAGCCCAAACGAATAGGTATGATGGGAGGAGACTTGTTGCTGTCCTAACAGCAGATAGCCCTTCCTTACCTTCACACGTCTAGTTGGTATTGGCCCTAAAATAGTCCCAAAACCTTCGCTCTTCCTTCTTATTTCTTCGCTGCACTAGAGGCTCCTTCTTCGTCCCTTTCTCGGCTTCTTTTTCTGTCCTCCATCTTCGCTGATTTTAGAGTGAGTTGCTTGTCGTTTGAGTGAGTGGACAACCTCTATATATAGAGCACTATCCCTCCTTTGGGCCAACTTTTAGGCCAACTTGCTGCCTTGAGACCGACTTGACTTCCTTTGCTTCCATGGGTGCTTTTGACGGTGCCATTGTTTCTTTTGATGGTGTATTTTCTAGGAGGAGACATGACTTTGCTTGGAGGTGTCTTCTTTGACTTTCATACAACAATGTGTAACATGCCTTTAAGGTCTTCAACATAATTCTTTTGACTCTTTGACTCACCTATAGCACTTTAACATGTGCTAGACCTACTTCAATGAGCAAGAAACTCATTGACATATATTATAAAAAAATAATATTTCTTTTCTTGAATAAGTACAAATATCATAAGTACATTTATGAAGACCAAACCTACTTACATTTCCTTGAACACTCCTTAACCAGGGAGGTATTCATACAACATTACAAGGTGTTTGGCTATTATCAATCTTGAAGAATTCACATAAGAGAAACCGGATTGGAAATCCATCTTTTATAGCATCATAGTAACCAACATTGTACCCACAACAAGGCCTTGAGTGACAACTCTATCTCTCAATAGATTAGAGCACAATGTTGGCGAGACCAATGACATATAGACACCATAGTCATTTTCTCTCAAGGTACATACACACCTGGGTGTTCATTGAGTATGACCTTTTAGGACTATTCTTATCTTGGTTTCCCAGCCCTCAAAGAATATCGGTTCTCTTGCCTACTCTTGCGTTGGATGCCCTACACGTCCTCAAAGAGAATTGGATGCCAGATTATTACCCAATCCTCCCATTCTTTCTTCCCAAGTGAAGACAAGAATGTTGTGTCTATCCCTTCGAGTGAGGAAGACATGCCCAAGTTTCCTTTGACAAGTAACTTGCCCAAGTTCCTTTGGGAACTTGTAAGAACTCCCTCTCAGCTAGGGACTTCTCCATTTGTCAGCAACTTCTTCTTCGTGGGTCCTTCAGCTACTCGATTTTCTTCTTTCCTTCGATGTCATGAAGTCTGTGTTCGAACTTCCTTTTTGCTAGGGCACCATCCATCGATCACTTTCCTTCCTGGTCAGTCATGTCATTGCTTCCTTCGTGGAAAGTGGCCTTCTTGTCATATGTCAAGTTCTCTTGTCATCTGGTCATTCTTTGTCACCTTGTCTATGCTTCGGACTACTATTCACATGGATGTTTCTTTGTACTTGTTTGTTCCCATGCTTTGATCTATTAGCCCTTCATGACTTCATCGTGATATGGCTTCAACATTAAATGGTGCTTTTGTTGGATAGCTTTTTCATCATGACATCTTTGTAGAGTAGAATCAATTATTTGCATCTTTCATATCTCCAAGGCCTTCGTAAGTGTCAAGGGTCCTTTGATCTTTTTCTTCCTTTGTCAGAGTTGTCATGCCTTCTTTCAGGAGATGTCTTCAATGTATCTTGTCAGATAGTGATTCTTTGTGATCATGGTGTTCTTCACATGCTTGATCTCTTTCTTCATTTGCTTCTTCATGGAGAGATTGGTCAGCCACCTTCTACTCCTTATGTGAGCACTTCTTCATTGCTTGCATCTAGGACTAGTCAACATTTCTTCTTCACATGCTTCTTAGTCAGCAATTTTATACTCCTTATGTGAGTATTTCCTTTTGTTGACCTTCATTATATTGTAGTACATGCCTTTGAGCATGTCATTGGTGAAAGAGATTTTTCACCACTTGATCATGTTATAGAACTATTCCCATGACTCAATAATATACATATAATAACATGACTAAACTTTGATGCATACATACCTCATCTTGATTCTCTAATTATCTTAGCTTCATTTGGTTGTCCTTGGTGTGGCCCTTCTTGCTTTATCTTAGCTTGCCTGCATATCATCCCTTTTCTTGAATCCCAAGAATGGGATTCCCAATGAGACATCTGCTTTTGTTTATGAATCTTCTTTTTAAGATTCCATCATAGGATCTTGAAGACCCTTACCCTGCAAATGTTTCTTTCCTTTTGATGATGTAGGTCTTCTAAGATTCTTAATCATGATCGATTTTCTTTCATTGTGGACGAGATCATATACTAGGTATGCTCCGTCTACATGAATATCTTGAGCTATATCTACCATGCTCCTATATTCTAGAAGATATTTCTAGCCATGAATTTTGTTCTATTTATAAATTCTCCTTCTACATGAGTATTTTGAACTCTATGTACATCATGCTTCTAGATTCTAGAAGATGTTACTAGCCATGCAATTTTATTCTATTCCTACATGCTCCTATACTACTCAAAACTTCTAAATAAGACTTAAGCAATAAGGTTGACTTAGTCATAGTAGAGATCTGGAGCATCTTCCTTCTTTTGCTTGTCTTCTTCTTTTATTTCTTGAGTCATATGAGCTTCTTCCCTTTTTCTCTTGTTGTTGTTGTCCTTCTTAAGTTTAGGATAATTCCTTTTGTAGTGTCCATATTCTTGGCATCCAAAAAAATTGGATTTTGGACATGTCTTTGTTGTTTGTTCTTCGTGGACCAAATTTTCCCTTTCTCTTGGCCATGGTAGCAAATGCTTGCTCCTTTGATCACATCTTCTTTTTCTTTAAGTCTCATTTCCTCTATCTTGCATAGAGACCACATTTCCCTAAGTGTGGTAGCTTCCTTCTTGGCATATACGCTTGATGTGAAGTTGCCCCAATCCTCAGGTAGACCATTGAGTACTACAGTTGTCATTTCTCTGTCAGATATGACTTCCCCAAGCTCTTGAAGTTGATCCCTCATCTTAAAGATCTTCATGAAGTAGGGAGCTATTCCTTCCTTTGATATCTTCATCTTGTACAATTCATTGCTTAGAGATATCACTTCTCCAGCTATGGTTACCAAGAATAGCTCTACTAGCTTATCATAAATTTCTTTTGATGTTTCAAATTTGGAGACACAAGGAATGAGAGAGTCCTTGATAGATTCTAGTAGAATCCTTTGAGCTCTTGTATCATCCTTATGGTACTTGGCTAAGGCTTGAGTTTGTTTCTTAGCAGGGATAGTAATATTCCCTTTGATATGTTCTAGAAGTTCATTCTCCTTGAGAAGTAGATCAGTCCTCTTCTTCCATGCAAGAAAGTTATTGGTACCTACCAATTTGTTGCTTTCCTTGCAAAAATACATTGATGTATATTCAAAAGGGGGCATATACTTGATAGATTTTGAGATGTAGTTGACTTCTTTTCTCCTTGAAGTCTCGATGGCTTGCCTTCCTTGGATCTTGATGTTTTTCAAGTTGCTTTCTCCAAGTGGGCTTGCTTGATGATGAGACTTGCGTGATGATTTGTAGCTTGATGCAGATCCCTTTTTGATCTACTCTTCTTGTAGGTGCCTTTATGTAAGGTTCTCCGTCTAGATTTGTAGACTTCTGATCCAAGTGGATATTGGTGGCCACCCACCAATTCCACTTGGACCCCCACCATTGCTTCTTCCAGTTTTTCAGTTTCCTTAATTATAGCACAGTTTACTATTTTTAGCAGTTTTTTGGGTACTAAACTTCCAGAGCTGTTTTGAGGCCCTAAACGACGTTTTTTGGGAAATCTACCACCAACAATTTTTTGTATAAAATCGTCTTTTCCGTCATAGTCCTCGAAGAGATCTTTCCATCGAGCTATCATGCGCATCAAACAGAGATAATATGACCAAATCGTGACCCCGGGAAGTTCGCTATCCAACTCACCCCAACAGGGCCCATAAACTCTTGGTGTTACATCTCCTCGAGTTAAGGTTTTGGTTGTTTACGGTTTGCTCTTATTGTTCAATAATAAAAAGGCCCTTGAGCCTCATTGTAAGATAGTTCAAAGGCATGTAGCCACCACATCTCTTCTCAGAGATAAGCTACCATCACCCTAGCTTATTTATTTCCATTCCTGTTTGTAAGCATATTTCAGTATTTTACATTAATGAAATGAAGTATTATTTCCGCTGCATCTCTGTGTTTAGAGTTACCTCTGTAATTTGTTGTGTTCCTGTTTAAATCCGGATCAGTGGTATCAGAGCGGTTTGCTTTTCTTCTCTATTTTTCTTTGCATGTCCCCAAAGAGGTCGGGATATAAAGAGTTAGGACTTGAACTGGTCGAATCTTTGCAAGACCAGCATCACAAATCCCGACGGCCTCCCACGGCAGATGAAAAGAAAGACAAGTGGGTAGGAGATCCTATCAAAATCTTGCTCGAAGAAGCCCTCGAGCGACAAAGGAATGTGATGATGGACAACTTTGCCTAGATCCTTCAGCAGCTACCCAGGGGTGATGCATTGGCTTCCAACAGCAACTCTGGAAACACCACACCATTTAAGGGACAAGTTAATTTTGAAATCCCCATATTCGAGGGTCAGATAGACGCAGATGTCGTCGATAAATGGTTAAATGTGCTAGAGGGGTATTTTTTTGTTCATAATTTTTCCAGTCAGGTAAAGATTATTTTCGCTCTTCTCAAAGCAGCCCCCCACATCAAGGATTGGTGGGAAACCTACTGCGAGCAGAAGGATAAAAGTACAGGCTCACTATTTTCAATCGCACCCACTTGGAATTCATTCCGGGATTCCATAAAGGAGCAGTACTACCCTGCCAGAAGCTATGAGGATCAATACATAAAGTGGACCACGCTGCAGCAGGGAAAGGACCAAGACATGCCGGAGTTTAGTTGGGTATCAACTTCAAGGATACAGAGCAACGTTTGGTACTCAAATACCGTGGTTGCATGCACAAGTACATCCAGGAAGAAATAGAATTCCTGAACATCTCCTCGCTTGGCACAGCATACCGGTATGCCATCAAAGTCGAGCAAAAGTTTAAACAAAAGAAGCAAGACTTTGGATCTGCGAATCCGAAACAAGGGAAAGGTGCCCCCAAACCGCAGAACAAAGGACAAAGCTAAGGCGAGGCGGCCCAAGACAACCCGCCAAAGCTGCAAGCAAAGAACAGCGCCGCGAAGCCGAAAAAGGACACGGGAAAGTGGTGTGAGTTCCATAAGAGCTCCACTCACAACACAAGTGAGTGTCGGGCCAAGCAATCACTAGTGGCCGAGCTAAAGGTTTCAAAATTAGATGCATGTTCCGACTTTGAGTTAGAACCCGATAAGGGGAATGACAAAGGGAAGTAGATTATCGATGCGGAGCCCAACGCCACCATTTCCACCACAAAAGATCCAGTAGAAGGAACCCGAAGATCCAGAGGAGGAGGAGCGTCTCTTCCACTCCCAGATGTGGGTAAAGGGCTCCCCGCTATAGTTCATTGTCGACAGCGGGAACCAAAAGAACCTCACTTCGACAGAGGTCGTGAAGCAGCTGGGCTTCCCGACCACAACACATCCACAACCGTACACCATCAGGTGGCTTCACCAAGGATGGGATCTTCGTGTGAGCCAACAGTGTCGCCTTCCATACAACATCAATCCCTTCACAGATAAGGTATTGTGTGACATTGCTCCCCTTGAAGTTTGTGATGTATTATTAGGACAACCATACTTGTGGAAGCGACATGTTGTGTATGAATCAAGGCCCCGTGCTCTTATTGTTACTTTGGAAAATAAGTTGTACAAGATACCAGAGGTAGCACTGCCTACCGCCATATATTTGGTTACTGCAAAACAATGCAGTAAGCTCATTTCCAAAACCGGGAAATTTGTTTTCCTGATGATACGCCCTCAAGGAAAGAAGAAGACGGTGGCCACGACCTCCAAACAGGGCCCCTCCGCACGACAACTACAGATGGACAAGGTCATGGAGGAGTATGAGGACATCTTCACCTCCCCCACAGGGATTCCTCTGCACTGTCAGGTCAAGCACTCCATTGATCTGACCCTAGGTGTGCCGCTGCCCAATGGACCAATCTATCAGCACTCCATTCTGCAGAACAATGAAATTAAGAGGCAGATTCAGAAGCTGCTGCAAAAAGGTCACATCGGTCTGAGTTAATCACCCTGTGGGAGCCCGATCGTGTTGGTACAGAGGAAGGATGGGACTTGGAGACTCTGTATTGACTATCGGGCGTTGAACAAGATCACTGTCCGTAATAGGTACCCAATCCCACGGATTAATGACCTCTTAGACCAAATGAAGGGGGCAAAATATTTCAGCAAGATCGATTTGAAGTCAGGATATCACCAGGTACCAATCGAACCCTCCAATGTGTGTAACACTACCTTCAAAGCCAAGGAGCGCCTTTTCGAATGGTTGGTTATGCCTTTCAGATTGATGAATGCTCTTGCAACCTTCATGAGGCTAATGGATGACATCTTGTGGCCATTCACCAACTCATTTGTAGTGGTATACTTGGATGACATCCTGGTCTTCAACCAGAGTTGGGAAAAGCACCTCCACCACATCCGACAGGTTCTCCAAACACTACGGCAACACAAGTTATGTGCCAATTTGGAGAAATGCACTTTTGGCATGACCCAGGTTTAGTATCAGGGATACATTATTGATGAACAGGGGGTGCATGTGGATCTAGCTAAGATCCAAGTCATTCGGGATTGGCCATCTCCAACCACTCTGATAGAGCTTCGCAGATTTCTAGGCCTTGCCAACTTCTACCACACATTCGTGTTGGGATTTTCTCATATCACTTGGCCCTTGAGTCAAGTCACCAATGGAGGAGCGAAAGCAAAATTCTTTTGGTCCGAATCTCAACAGAAGGCATTCATAGAGTTGAAAAATTGCCTCTGCTCGGTACCAGTTCTTGCATCACCAGACTTGCAACAACCATTTGAGGTCGAGACATGTTATCACCCCAAGAAACTCTCCTAGGTTGTAGCTCGGAGATGCCCAGGAACATATAAATTCAACTTATTGTTGCAAACGGATGAATGGAAGGAATGATGCTTGTCCAAGCCAAATAACCACATCTATTTTGCTTGACTCCAGACATGTGTGAACACCCCCAGACTACAAGACTTTAGACCACCAATTACTCACAGTTTAAGGATTGGGTGAATATGGAGAATACTGACCACACCAGCAGATACACATGACCATGTGATGGCCGGCTGCAACCAGTAAAGAAGTCTACAAATCTAATTCCCTAATGCACAGACAGGATGACAGTGCTCTGGCACTAGGTGAACAGAAACCTAAATAACCCATTCACTGATACATACAAGACTTTAACACAGAGGTAGGATGACAGCTACTCTAATGCTAAACATCAAGAGTTCAGGAATACAGCGTATCAAGCACAGCTTGGAAAGGAAGAAGCATGAAAAGTGAGTGATTAACAGCAAAAAAAGCTTGTATTAGCTGAAAATGAAGACGAGATGCTGCAAGTATCAAAATAGTTACAGTCTCCAGAAGTTGAACCTTACATCAAAGCATCAACCATCAACCCTGATTACATATTGTTTCTGGGTATATATAAAGATTCATTACAAAGACACTCGGCCATTCCAAATATGGAGGGGTCATAATTGACCACCAATCGCTTTAACTGCTTGATGGAGTCTCTGGCGCATTTGCTTGCTTCAGTGGATAATTTTAATCTTTTTTCTGCGCTCTGCTTTCCTCTCAGGTGGCTGAGGTGTCGTATAGGATGAAATCCCATAATGTTAAATGCGGTTATCTACTCTAGCTTTGTCCTTTTCCTTCTCGGCCATACTGTCTGTTGAATGCGGTTGTTGAGGAGGAAATGCACCTGGTACTGGTAGACTGGTCACCTTCGTCCTTCGGGTGCACGGAACAGTTAAGAGACGCGGACTACATAGCAGGTGGACGAGTAGGAGGAAGGAGAAGGGTCGGTCGTCGAATCAGGAGGATAGACGGTAGAGATAACTTGGCGGGGGATATCAGAAGAAGCGGGAGCAGAACGAGCGTGGGTCGTTGGATCTTGGCAGAACTGATCCAACGGTGGTCGGGCGAGGAAGGTGCGCGACGGTTATCGGGCGAGGACAGAGGATTAAGCGGTAAGCGGTCTCGATCACACCGCCTTTGGGCATTAGGCGGTAAAAGGGTGAGGGTGTGCGATTCCATTCAGTATGTGACACGTAGCGACGGAGGAGAGAGAAAAACCGCTCTCCATCGCACGCTAACATGCCATTGCTTTGTGGGCGCGAAATGTGCAAAGGCCATTCGAACTTGACGGAACTGATCGGGCGGCGGAGGAGTGATCGGGCGAGTCCCTTTATCAGGCGTGATGGGAGTCATCGGATCGGGTTTTTGGTAGTTTTGGGCCTTTACTTATGGCGATGTGTGATTGCAATCAGATCGTATCGCAATATCGTATCGGCAAAAACCGAAGGGCGCAACCTTTATACACACATGGACGTGACTTGCGATAGCGATTAAACCCGGACCCGATAAAGGAATTAATCGTTTTTAGGACTGATGAAAGGGAGAATAAGCAGTGCAAGGGAAGGAGAAAATGACCATTGTGAGTCTCTTTTGAGCATAACCAAGGACCAAGCTCACTTCCGACCTTTAGAAATCAAAGATATGTAGTAGGGCTAACACTGGCTCCTTCTGGGGATGAGATCCTCCCTGTGAGATCTCAAGAACTGTAGACCAATGCCTTTCCTGTCAAACTAGATGACAAAAATTTCCTAGTGTTCCATTGGGCATGGAGTCTAATTAGGCTTACACTAAGACTGATAAAACAACATATTTACAACTTTAACGCCTGAAGACCTTAAGCAATATAATTCTTCAAAAATCACCCGTTAACTGGGCCATCAAAAACTGTCTCTCCTTCCATACTTTGCAGCATGAAAATATTTTCCCCTAGATCTGAGTGATGACAAAAAGTCTAGTCCACAGAGCATCGAATTTCCCATGATTGCCTTTTTTCTCCTTTAGTGCATCCCATTTAAGAACCAAGTCCCCAACTTGAAAATTGTACCCTTTTTACCTTTCTATCAAAGGTTTCCTTCTCTTGATCAATGTGCATGTTAGCCAATTCATCAAAGACTTGCAAAAGTGGGTTAATTTGATCACCTACCTCCAAAAGTTTATGGCATTTGACCTTATCAGGTAGAGATGGTTTATATTTCACCCCCTCTCTGTATGCTCTCATCCTTGGATGTTTTTCGTGGAAGCTTTTGTACACTTGCTGAATAACAAGGGTTGTTGTGTACTTGGTTATGTCCTTTGTGGCCTGAACAATTAATATAAATGGTGAATCAACGTATTCTTGTGTGCGGGACACAAAGACTTCACCTGCTCCTATAGCTTGCTTAGAACCAGCCCCATCGAAGAAGGTGTCCCAAACCTGTGAGCCTTCTTCCTCTATGATCTGGCAAACTGCTTTGTCAAGTTGTGTGGAGGCCAACTGGGCAGGCTTTGTGATATCAAGACTGAGATTATCCATGTCAGCCTTGGGCATTGAATTATGGCTAGCTCCAGTTGCCTAGGGGGAAATTATGAGGGATTGTCCCTTGAACAGACAAAGAAACATAAGATGATGGGGAGCTGACTTCACAAATTTTTACCATTGGGCTAAGGATAATAGTAGGTTGGTCAATTTGCAGATTTGCATAGTCATTGGAAGCTTGGCTGACTTTAGGCTCAGGATCTTCAAGGATAGATTTATTTAAGGACTCATTCTTCATCGGTTCAATTAGAGGCATGGGTATTCTTGGCTTCTGAATTTCTGATTGAAAACTGAAAAAAGAAGGAGAACCTTCAAGGCCTCTTACCTTTATGGCTGGAACTTTGAGGATGATGGGATCTGCAGTTGGCTGCTTCTGCTTATAAGCTTGTTGTTCTGCAGGGACAACAAAAGTACGAGCAGGAGCTACTTGGACATTATCCATCAAAGACCTTGGATTATATCTTTGTTGATCTTTAGTTTGCAGAGCAACTTCTCTGTCCCACTCTTGGTTGATCTGGCCTTTGAATGATGACTTCTCATAGGCAGCTTTGCTTAAAAAGGCGGCACTTCCCTTGTCCTCCATACCATGGATCTCATCATCTTCTTCAAATTGCTCTTCTTGCATGACTATATTCTAAAAAAGGGTTTTCACACTTTGGTCTTCATTTGCATCTTTGTTTCTTTGCAAAAACTGCCACTACTCATTTGCTCCTCTATATGGATTTGGATTTGGAAGAGCAAAGGTATTAGGAGCATGTCCTTTCCCTGAACGCTGCTCAACCTTTAATTTGGAAACTTCAGAGGCTAATGACTCGATCATCCTGGCCATTTTATCGATCTTAGGATTTGAGGATGATGAGGGCTCACCCCTCTGTCTTCTTCTATCAGCATTACCTTCGAGCTTTTCTGCAGCCATGATGTTTGATTCTACTTCCAAGGCTGCATCTTGCATGTCAGCCAAAGAAGCACATCTTCTCTCCTTCAATAGTAAACATAAATAAGAATTGAAGGCATTGGCATAAGTGAGCTTAGCAGAGGTGGGGGTGGGTTTCACTTCAACTGGTATCTTGCTATACATACGATTAAATCTTTTATTAAAGTCAGACAATGACTCCCCATTTTCCCTCTTGAGGTTGCCAAACTCACTATGGTATATAACAAGTCTTTCTTCTCTCCCCAATGATTTAAAAACGCATCAACTAATGCTTCAATGTCTACTATAGACCTAGGGGTCAGTTTTCTGAACCACTTTCTAGCCTCTCCATCAAGGCTTTGGACAAATACTCTCATCCACACATCATCTTCACTGATATCTAGGTTATCAACATAACTATAAAAGGACTCAAGGTGTTCTTCAGTTGTTACTCCCTCTGTACCAGTGAACTTAGGCATGTATTTCTGATACTCTCCTGCAGGCATGGCATTCAATGGAACAGGCAAGACCAAGGGTCCATACCTAGCAGCTATGATTTTTTCCATCTTTGTGGGTGCTTGTTGGCCTGCCATGGCTAGGATAGGTGGAAAAGTACTGGTCGTTTGGATGATAGGAGACTGCGAAACGAATGACAGAGATGAAGGAAAATGGTGGACTGTATGGAAAGCTTTCTTTGGACTGAGATCCAAAGGGGAACTTAATGAACAAGGAGCTTTATGAATCTTTGAGGGTATTTCTTCACCAAAAATGCTAGGCTCTATATCTTCAAACTGAACATTCTCAGCTATAATCTTCTCTTACAGAGATACACAAAACTATTTAGGCTTACCTGATCCTAATGCTCCTCTCTGTGATGTCTTTCTTTGCTTAACAATCTTCTCAAGGTCAGGCACTGGGTCAGCTGGTGATTTCTGAGGATTTCTTCGAGTATGCCTCACAAACTGAGCCAGAACTGTAATGTGGAGTCGCCACTAAGTTGGTTCTCCAGTAGAGTCACCAGATAGATGATTACAACCAGAAATGTGTCCAGGCTTTGTCTATCATCAAAGCTAGAACTGTGTCGTTCTCCCAAGGAACTTGAGCTTCAACCTCCTCTCCCCGGCAACGGCACCAATTAATGTTATCACCCCAAGAAACTCCTAGGTTGTAGCTCGAAGATGCTCGGTAACATATAAATTCAACTTATTGTTGCAAATGGATGAATGGAAGGAATGATGCTTGTCCAAGC
>APFE031238631.1:3722-22522 GCA_000404065.3 Pinus taeda
ACAATGAATAAAATTGTGAGTACTTCCCGAATCAATCAACACTATTACCTTTTCTTCTTGATTTGTCCTTCTATCTTGATGGTTTGAGGAGTGGTAATTCCCGCCAATGCATTACAAGATATGGTCGGATTCATTTTTTCTTCATCTAGGCTTTGTTCCTGGAGTATATCCTCTTCTTTTGACATTTCTTGCTCATTTTCTTCTTCCTCTTCACAATCTATGTAGAATAATTTCTTCTCAGCACACTTATGACCTTTAGTGTATTTGCTATCACAAATGTAACAAAGCCCTTTTGCTCTTTTTTCTTCCAATTCTTGTGGTGTCAACCTTATAGGTTGTGGAAGGCTAGCAGCAACACCACTTCCCTCTTTATAGATGTGAGTGGTATGCTTCCTGGTTGCCATTATTTTGCTTTCCATTTTTCTTGCTAACCTGAATGCCTTCTCTAATGAATCAGGTTCCCAGAGGTGAACATCATGTTGGATATTATCCTTTAAATACCCTATGAACACATAAATCCTATGCTCCTCTGGAATATCTTTTACCCTTATGTTCAATTTTTGGAACTCCTCAATGTGCTCCATTATTAAACCCTTTTGTTTGAGACTTGTCAATTGGCTAAAAAAGGTGTTTCTTTTTGTATCCTCATAATGTGCTATCAATTCTTCCGTAAAAATTTCCCAAGTGATAAATTGTTTACGAGAGCAAAGCCATTGATACTATACAAACTGATTTGGTTCCAAATATAAAGTTGCTATACGTACCTTTTGTGTGTTTTGCACATTATTAAGATTGAAAAATTGCTCCATCTGTAATATTCATGTTGCGGGATCCTTGCCATCAAACTTCCTCATATCGATTTTTGGAATATGGTAGGTCTTCAATTCAACATTAAAGTCTATGGAATCATGATTAACATTTCTTTTGTTCTCATCATGAGTTTCCTTTAGTACCTTTTCACCATCAGTGACCATTCCTTGTAGCAACTTATTCAGATGTATTGTCAATTCTTCCATCTTATCATCCATGCCATTCATCTTCGCGTCCATGCCATTCATCTTAGCTTCCATGCCATCCATCTTAGCTTCTATGCCCTTCTTTAAATAATCCATCTTAGCTTCTACGCATTTCTTTAAACCATCCATCTTAGCTTCTACATATTTCCTTAAACCATCCATCTTAGATTCTGTTGCTTTTTGTGCAAGTGACACTTGTCACACTTGTTCTTATAATTTTGATATATCATGTAGCATTTCTTCCTCTTCTTCATGAGTCATGCTAGAGCTTTCAGGTTCCTTACTAGGTGTTTGCATTTTCTTTCCTCGGGGCATTAGTTACCGATAATAATTCTCTACCATGCCCTTTCAATTCCTTCAAAATAATTTTTCAAACCAAGCTTAAGCAAAAATTTAAAAAAATCTACACACTTTTTTTCACTTTGTAGGAGCTCGATATTGCCTCGGATGTATCTCTGTAATTTTGGATCATCCAGTTCTAAAATTGCAACCTACAGTAGCCCTCTGTGTCCTCTTTCCAATGCCACCAGTTTAATCCAAATTGGATTTTCCAAGGAAGAGTTATGCCAAATCTCCCACAGTGACCTAATTATAGACTAGTTCAGTAGAGAACTTGTACGACTTGCCACATGTCCCTGTTTCAACCTTTGGCTCTGAAAAATATATACAGGAAACTACAATTCGTCCTCTTTCTGTACCTTCTTATGAAATTTCAATCTGATGCTAAGAGAGAAAGTTATGACGTTTTTTCCAGGTCACCTGTTTGGAATGTAATTCAAGAGTCTGCAAAAGGACCAACTTCCTCAGATCATATCTCCACAAATATAGCACAAAAAGCTCTGAAATTCAGATCCGAGGTTCAGCGTGATATCTTCTCAAATGGTTCTTTTTTTTACTTCTGAAACGTCGCAGAAAATAAGTTATAGTGAAAATTCCACGATGACTTGTTTGGAGCAGCGAAACCCTACAATCCAAAGCTCTGATACCAAATGTTATGAAACCAGCGCTCAAGAAAATATAGAAAAGATATATCAACGCCTTAGAATTCAACCTCTTCGAGGGGGAAACCTCCTTTACATTACATAAATGAACAATTCTTGGATGATTCAAATGATAAAACCTCCTTTCTATATATAGGAGTCTAAGGAGTCCAATATAACCCAGCCGACCTAACAATAATAATATAAAGGCACAAAAATAACAATAGAGGGATTCTATGGGGCACAGTAATAACAATATGGGGACAATAGGGGCACAACAATATTAATAAGGGATATAACTAAAATAGTAATGGAATAATCACTAGTATTATAGGGACCTAACATATTGTGGGTTTCCCGCTTGTTTTCTAATTGGTTCTTACGTTCCCTACAACTATATGTTGGAACAAGTGCTCTGGAGCCCTGGAACAACTTGGGTTGAGTTACTAGTTTCTAGAGCCTACAGGTTGGGACAAACACTCTGGAGCCTTGATGGTTGAGTTATCAGTCCCTGAATTAGCGGGTTGGAACAAACGATCTGGAGCCTTGATTTAGCTATGGGTTCAATTACTAATTCCTGGAGCCCTATACAACTTGGGTAGAGACTGGTCCAGTTGATGTTAGTGATTTTTGGATTGTATAGGTGAGATCACTATGGTTGAGGGTTGATGTGGGCTAGCCTCTGGAAGCTCTAGTTGGTTTTGTTTTAGTTTAATCCTTATGATCCCACATTCATGCTTAGAATATGGCGTGAGGGTGATTGGATGAAAGATAGATTTAGTTCAGCCCAATCTATGGTTGAGTGGTATGTGGAAGTCCCTGACTTGGTTGGCATTTTCATATGTTAATATGAGATATTTTCCTGTTGCGATCTATGAGAATTTGTACTGATTGTTATGGTGATTATATGGTTGATTTTCCATGGTTTTTGTTATGGTTATATGATGTATTTTATCTATGGATATTGACATGTTTTGTTAAGTTACTGGATGGTTAATGAATGCATGGACTAACAAGTGTTATTGCAACTAGCTAGAGAGGAATTGGAGCCTTCGTGGTGATTCTTAGATGGAATTCAGAAGTTTATGATCAAATATGTATTCATGACTTGTAGCTTTCATGTTTATCATATGTTTAACCAACTGTCTATCATGGATTTTGTTGAAGAAAGTGTAACTAGGTTCGATCTTCATAAATGTAATTTTGATCTTTGTACTTGTAAAAGAAAATAAATAATATTTTTGTAAATTGTAAAAATGAGTTTCTTGCTCATTGCATAGGTCTAGCACATTTTGAAGTGCTACATGAAAGTCAAAGAGTCAAAGAAAATGTTGAAGAACCCTTATTGGGCATGACTCAAATGTATTTGAGTCATAAACAATGTCAAGAAGCCCTCCAAAATGACAAGCACAATCCTCTTTGTCATGTCATCCTACAAATCAAATTAAAAACAATCATAAGGAGACAAATCGGTTCACACTGTCAAGTCAGCTAAATATTGAGGAAAAACTACTATATATACCCATTTAGGGTCTGCGCAAAAGAGTTGGAGAAAATCTAATATTCCTCTATAATTTTCGATGGGTACAATGAAGTGCAGGAAACTCAGATTCCTCTGAAATCTCAGATGAGTACAATGGTTCTATGTTCCTAGGATGGTCATCATGATCATTATCTCAGTATAAACAGTCTCGACATAATTGGTGATGAAGATCTTGGTGCAAGGAACTCTCAGTCATACACACTCAACATTACTCTGTAGACATAGCTATAGTCTCGGCATGATTGTGACCTCACTGTTATACACTCTTGACATACCAAACACAGTCATAATCTCCACACAGTGGCAACCATGGTCTCAGACATAATCTTGATGAAGAAAATATATCAGTGCAAATTTCATATTTATATACATACATATATCAATATAGAGACTTCGTTGACATAGTCATGATCCCAATGAGAGTGCAACAATGATCTAAGTGAAGATGGAGCTATGGTGCAGTAGTAATGATCTCATTGTTATGTTGAATATCTCAATGAAGGTGTAGTAATGATGACCTCAATGAAGCATCAGTGATGATGACGATCTCAGCAATGACAAAGAAGAGGATTGGTGTCTTGGTCTTGGAGTGGCCTAATAGGTCAAGGGTAATGGTCTTAGTATTCGTTAATTGAAATCTCTATAAGAAGAATTTTGTGTGGCTTTTCCTCTCAAAGAGTGAGAGGTTTTGGCCCTGGAAGAAATCCAACATCTTGTGTTCTTGTCTCTTTGTTTTGGTAGCTATTTGATGAACTAAGAAGACACACTCTAATAATATCCAAGAGAAGATTATTCTAATAAGAAAAAGTTAAAAACACCTCACAAATAGTTATCATGACTAGAAGAATCTTATTAACTTCATTTTCCTTAGATTCTTCAACATGGAATAAGAGCTAAGGTGTTGAAGTCAAAGGAAGGGAAACAAAGAGACATTCAAGGATCAAGCTTCAAGAAGGACATCAAAGCAGGTTGAAGGCTATCAAAGAAAAAGGATCAAGATCTACATTGAAG
The DNA here is from genome assembly GCA_000404065.3 of Pinus taeda. NCBI lineage: Eukaryota > Viridiplantae > Streptophyta > Pinopsida > Pinales > Pinaceae > Pinus > Pinus taeda. The sequence goes on from APFE031238631.1 coordinate 8,273, forward strand.
GATCAAAACCTAGATCAAAGAAGTAGTTTGAAACAACAAGAGCTTTTGTCTCCATAGTCATCATCAAAAGGCCACCAAGACTCTCATCAAGATGTCTACAAAGCAATGTAACTCAAAGGACCTCAAAAATGAAGATCACATCATCTTGGAAAAGGTTGAAGCACTAGAAGCAATCCTAATCTACAATACAAAAGAAGGAAAATCATATTGAAGGCAAGAAGGAATTGTCATCTTCAATGTTATAAAAACAAGCAAGGATCATATCCTTTCCCTAGAAGAAGATCATTCGAGGAAGTAGCAAATCATCCCCAACAAAAGGAGAAATATTTTCTATTGAGGAAAGGCTCTCTCATTTAAAATAAGATCATCCAAGAATAAGCCCTAACACATCTTCTTCATCCATCATCAAAGTGATCAAGTGGAAGAGTTCATATTCACGTGTCAAGTAAGTACCTTTTCATTCTATAATCAAGTTTGGTTAAATGACTTCGTGTTTGCAAGGAGATCTATAAATCGATTGGGTCATCAAGATTCCTTGCATAAGAAAGGAGGATAGATATAGTCCCCAGAAGAGAAGTCATATGAAATCAGTCCTAGGTTCTCTCGTCCCTATGTAGTAGGGGAGGTGACATAAAAGAGAGATATGAAAGGCTATAAGATATACTCTCTAAAATGCAGTGAAGAAGGTCATATCACTTAGACCTGATTTAAGGTATCTAAGAATGAAGGAATATCTTCACAAGATCTCAATTGGGAGATGAATATAATAATCATTGTTCTAACTGATAGGAAAGGTAACAATTGTCCATGGACAAGAAAGTTACCTCATTCAACAATTTGTGGTCTCTATGCTAGATAGATAAAGACAAGATGATGGTAAAAGTATTGAAGGTTAAAAGGACTCAAACATGTGCATAAAAGAAAGGGAAGTTTGGTCCTCAAACAAGACACAATAGTATAGCTAAGATTCAATGCTATGGAAATATTTTTGAAAAAAACTCATATCACCGGAAAGATGGAGGAAGCAGAAGGAAAGGGCCAAGGAAAGAGGGAGTAACAAATCTCTACTATGATCGAGATGGTATCCCTCACAAAAGGGTCCTATCATAATCTCCTAAATATTATGTTATATATATGACCATGATAATAAGATGCATCATGGCATCATGAAAGCATTAGCAACAAGATCTCGTGACATTACCATGGGAATCATGAAGAATAAAAATCCACGGCAGTCAAAAATAAAGGATATAGCTCTTGGGAACCTGATTAGACATTGAAGGAAAGGAAGAAGTCATCCAAGACAAGGCTCATCATATAAAAAGGAAACATCTGCCAGATAGGGATATGCAAGATCCTCAAGGTTCTCTGATGGAATCCTCATCAGAGGGTTCGCTACTCTATAAAAGAAGCAACTGTTTCATCATGAACTCCAACTTATGGAATTCCTGGGATGATGGTGTGATGACATGAAAAATGAAGCATATCAAGCGATTGAAGATCTTTTCAATCAAGGAAGCTGCTAGAAGAATCCTAAGTGACCTAAAGGTAAAATGTGGTATGTATGCTTGTGTTTAATATTATAATGGCATGTCATTTGGTTGCAAATAACATGGATCATTACTTATATCTTAAGAAGCATGATCAAGAGAAAATGGATCTCCTCCTCTAAAAGGATGCAGGAAGGCATAAAGTCACACTAAGATGAAATCAACATAATATGTCCTCATATGAATTATGAGGTGGTTGACTACAATTAAGAAACTCTGATTGAAAGCTCCTGGGAAAGGAATGTATGAGGAAGGAAGATATCGTGAGATATGAAACCATGATGAAGGCAGTCAACATCCAAAAGACCAAGAAAACTTGACTAGGAAATCTCCCGAAAGGATATGGAGACTCTGATAAAAGTCTAAAAAAATGAATACCCTTGAAAATGGATATCTATGGGAGATGTGTCAACATGTATAAAGGATGCTGATACCTACAGAAATATGTCATGATGAAGAGAAATATTGAAAGGTACAATTTGATTTAATGGTATGATTTCTTGAATAATATCTGGATGAGTTCATGCAGGGCTACCGGAACAAGAATTTTAAGTATAAGTACAAATAGCATTCATGTCGTGGATGGAAACTCCTAAAAGAAACATGATGAGGAAGAAGTAGCCACATGATGAATGTTCCAGATATGTATCAAGGAGGCCACTTTCCATGAAGAAAGGAATGACATGACAAACCAAGAAGGAAAATGATCGATGGCTGATGCCCTACAAGGAAGAAGCTCAACTAAATTTCATGACATCAAGGAAAGAAGTTGATCAAGAAACTGGAGGACCCACGAAGAAGAAGCTACTGATGAAGAAAGGATAGTCCCTTGTTAAGAGGGAGCTCTGACAGGTCCTTGATCAAGATGGAGCTTGGATTGGGTCACGCCTGATTAAAAAAGAGTGACAATTGTGTTTTTCTATTTCATGTGTCATGCACTAGACCAGTACTAACAAAATTAAGTCTTAGTGAAGGCCTTGAAGATAAATGTAGACACATGAGGGATGTATCCTCTCTAATTGAGAGGGAGAGATAGACATAACATTCTTGTCTTCATTTGGGAAGAAATAATGGAGGATTAGGTAATAATCAAGCATATGATGCTCTTTGAGGATGTGTAGGGAATCCAAGATAAGAGTAGGCAAGAGGATCGATATTGTTTGAGGGTTGGGAACCCAAGATAATAATAGTCCTAGAAGGTCATACTCAGTGAACACCTGGATGGGTATGTACCTTGAGAGACAATGATGAAGGTGTCTATAATCATTGGTCTTGCCAACATTGTAGCTCATGGTCTCGTGGAGAGATGGAGATGTTAGTCAAGGCCTTGCACTGTGGCAATGTTGGTTGATATGATGCTATACATATGGGATTACCAATCCAATTCTTCTTATGAGAAATTCTTCAGATTGAGAATGACCAAGTACCATTACGAATGCCTCCCTAGTTAAGAGGGAGTGTTGAAGAAAGTGTAACTATGTTCGGTCTTCATATATGTAAGTTTGATCTTTGTACTTGTAAAAGAAAAGAAATATTATTTTTGTAAATTGTCAAAATGAGTTTCTTGCTCATTGGATAAGTCTAGCACATGTTGAAGTGATATAGGAAAGTCAAAGGGTGTTGGTATTTTGTGTAAGGGAGTGTCACAGATCAACAAGTTAACCAAGGAATGCAAAGAAAATCCCTTCATGGCTTCAGAAACAACACTCCTATATTACGTGGGGATTCATTGGAGGTTGGAGCATATGCTCTCTACCTTTCTCCCGATAAAAATTCTTGGCATATAAGGTTCATTGATGATTTTTATGATGGTATATCTACATCCGATGTGACAGGGTTTATGAACCCAAGGATAAAGAGACTTCATAGGTTTAGTAGGGGATTCTAAGTGACATTGTGGAGGGTACAGTGATTCCTATGTAGTTAGATAATCCATCAAATCTATGCTGTCTTTGGAAGTGGATGGATTAATAATTGTAATAAAAAGTCTTTGTAAACATGGTCCGATGGTATGAATGCCATTTGGAAGAAATCCATTCAACATATATATTGCATCATTGTTATGTCACAAAAGAATTTTTACTGCTACAAAATTGAAAATTTGTTAATGGATATTTCCTTTATGAAAATGCAAGAATGTGCGAGTATAAAACCCTAATAATATATTTTATAAACTCTTTTCCAAAATTGTAGCAGAAGCTTCAACATAAATTTGTTATGACGCTGAAATATTTAGAAGAATGAAAATTGAATAATAAGATAATTTGGAAGGATGTTGACTACATCTGCGAGGTGTTAGATAAGAATCTTGTCTACTGTTTTTCATATATATATATTATGGGCTATGCCTTAAATTTTTTTATGCTTGGTTAAGAGCTTGTTGGACGAAACATGTTAAACATGCCCACTTATGGATCACCAACAGGTAATTACAGATGGCATGGTTTTTCTTGAATAACAACAATGAGTCAACTTGCATTTGTAGATAGTAACCATGATTGGATATCCCTACCATTAGTTTGACAACTGAGTTATGATATGTATGGGGTTAAATCTCCATGGATAAGAATTTTGTCTATTGTTTTTCATATATATATGTGTGTGTGTGTGTGTGTTAATGGCCCAAGACCCCGAGGCATTTAGCAAGAGCGAAAGTCTGCCCCCTTATGGACCACCAATGAGTAATTACTGCTCCCTTATGGACCACCAATGAGTAATTACTGCTCCCTTATGGACCACCAATGAGTAATTACTTCTCCCTTATGGAACACCAAAAAGTAATTACAAATGGCGTGGTTTTCGTTGAATAACAAGGATGAATGACTTGCATTTACAAATAGTAACCATTGTTGGTTTGACAATTGAGTTATGATAGGTTTTCTTTTTATATTTAATAATAATTATTATTTAAAATAAAATTACAATTTATTTAGTTTTATGATTTTTAAAATTTTAACAACTTAAAATGTATTATGAAGTGCTTTAATGTTTATCTACATTTATTGACCATTTGATTTATAAGACAACAATAAGTTAATCAGTTTTTATGGATTTTTCAACTATCAACATTTACCAATGATTATGCATTTAATTTATATAGCTATGCTAATTTATTAAAAATCCAACAAAATTTTCCTCTAATAAAATTAATAACTTTACCACGCTAACAATACATTTTTTTCTCAATAAATGTAAAATTCATAGTTAACAATACCTTTATTTTCTTTTAATAAAATTAGAATCATATATTTTTAAATGATTTTTTTTTCATTATCATTATCATGTAAATCCTAAATACAACTCAACTTTATTAATATTAATTCATAACTAAAAAAAATATTTATCTATCATCATTATTACATTATTTTAATTACATCTAAATCTTGACTTTAAAAATTAACAACTTTACCACATTAACAATTTCCTTTTTAATAAACTTAAAATTCATTTACTTTCTTTTTAATAAAGTTATAACTCAACTACATTCCTATTACATCATGAATTCACCGTACTCTCGACATACAAATACATATTGTCTCTTAAACCCTTAAAATGCAAATACATGTTATCTGAAACATTTAGAATACAAAAACATGTTATCTAAAACCTTTAAAAATTTATAGGTGGATCCATAATACAACTTAATTATAACATTACTCAATCATAATTTCAATGCAACTATAACATCCATAACATTTTTAAATCACAAATTCAAAAAATTACAACATGACAAAGTCAACTCATTACATGTGCATAACAAAACTCATCCACAGCACTATAAACCATAATTTAAAACTCAACTATAACACGACAAGCACAAACCATCCATAGTACTATAAATCATTATTTCAAATAATAGAAACATAAATCAACTATAACGACCCCAACACTGTGAAACCTTTGCATGTGAGCACCTACTAGAACTCAACTATAATTCTACCAAGATTTCAAGACAACTAAAACACTCTTAAGTCATGACTTCACCACTTCACATGCAAAATAAACTGAACTTTCCAGTGTCACACTATCACAATGCATGGTTTCCGTTAAACTTTAAACTTTAAATTTATGTTAAACCTTTAAACTTTTAATGTTGGTATATGTCATCTCTTAAATCTTTAAACGTTAAGTGCTAGTAGGTGTCTAAGCCTTAAATGAGCCAATGCAGATTATGTGTTAGCCTCTACTAAATTCGACGGAACTCTATTTTTCTTTAATTATTCACTAATACACCATGAGTGCCTAGAAAGCACTATGGAAACCATCTTAACATTTTGTGCCTGCCAAAAAAAAATTTGCACAATTCTTCATTATATAATCTCCATGTCCATGTCAAACACCATCCCCCCCAAAAAAAGGAACACCCAAATTGAAAAGCCCTAAAAATTTGGTTTTTCTAGGCTACCAATAAATATGCATCTCTGCCATTTCAAAAATTTATTGACTCTGCCTAACCTAGATCGGCTGTTGCTTAAATTTTTTGAAGTAACTTGGAGATACAATTTTATGCCATAAGCAGTAATAGTTGTGCACTTTACGAACAAAATTCTTTTTATTCTCCATAAACCATTCAATATATTTGTTTCATGTTACCTTGACTCCCCTGAAGGGATATTTGTCAAAATATTAACAGTTATGGACATCCTGGTAACTTTACATTGGAAAGACTTTAGCCACTTAAACAGAAAACAAAGAGAAGCAACCTTCGAGTTAGTGGATCCATAATACAACTCAATTATAACATTACTCAATCATAATTTCAATGCAACTATAACATCCATAACATTTTTAAATCATGGCTTCAAAAATTACAACATGACAAAGTCAACTCATTATATGTGCATAACAAAACTCATCCACAACACTATGAACCATGATTTAAAACTCAATTATAACACGACAAGCACAAATCGTCCATAACACTATAAATCATGATTTCAAATAATAGAAACACAAATCAACTATAACAATCCCAACACTGTGAAACCTTTGCATGTGGTCACCTACCAGAACTCAGCTATAATTCTACCAAGATTTAATGACAACTAAAACACTCTTAAATCATGACTTCACCACTTCACATGCAAAATAAACTGAACTTTCCAGTGTCACACTGTCACAATGCATGTTCTCTGTTAAACTTTAAATTTATGTTAAACCTTTAAACTTTTAATGTTGGTATATGTTATCTCTTAAATCTTTAAACTTTAAATGCTAGTAGGTGTCTAATCTTTAAATGTGTCAATGCAGATTATATGTTCGCCTCTACTAAATTCACCAGAACTCTATTTTTTCTTTAATTACTCACTAATACACCATGAGTGCCTAGAAAGCACTATGGAAACCATCTTAACATTTTGTGCCTACCCAAACAAACTTTGCAGAATTCTTCATTATATAATCTCCATGTCCATGCCAAACACCACCCCCCCCAAAAAAAGGAACACCCAAATTGAAAAACACTAAAAATTTGGTTTTGCTTGGCTGCCTTTAAATATGTAGCTCTGCCATTTCAAAAATTGATTGACTCTACCTAACCTAGATTGGGTGTTGCTTAAATTTTTTGAAGTAACCTGGAGTTAAAATGTTATACCATAAGCAGTAATAGATGTGCACTTTATGAACAAAATTCTTTTTATTCTCCATAAACCATTCAATATATTTGTTTCATGTTACCTTGTGTTAGCCTCCTGCTGCAGCAGGTTACTCATATTTCATGATTGACATTTTTACAGACCAAATATGTCATACTTTGCATGCTGGAATGCTCCATATTTGCTAGACAGTCACCAAGGAAAGAGGGATACTCAAAGTCCATCTTCTGCAGGCTGATTTTGAAGATTTACTCCTTTTTTGTATAATTTTCAGTTAAAGGGAGGTCCAAACAACCTAATCTTGGTCTCCCTAGATTTCAATTTCCTGTTTTAGAATATAGAGAATGAAAATATGTCCAAACAGCATAATCTTGGTAGATTCTTAGATAGGTAGAAAATCAAAGGAGCCCGACTGCTTAATCTGGGCCCTTGGATGAAATAAGGGTAGTTTGTAGATAGGAAAGCATAAAAAGAAAAATTGAAATGCTGGGTCTGCAAGTCTAAGTGCACCCAAACCAAAAGAAGAAAAAATGTTAGGTAACTAGGCTGGGTAGGTAGTTTTGAGGTTGCAGAATCTTGAGGTCTGTTCATATTTTAAAGTACCATCTACACTCAGATCACAGTCAGCAAGCATTTTTATTTGAAGAAGCTCAAACCAAGCATAAATAACTTCCCTTGCTCCATCTTCCCGAAATCATTAACTAATTTCCCCAAAAGAGGTCCAGATCTGCTTGACATCTCATAGTTTCATCATTTTCCATGTCATTTAGCCTAGGTGAAGATCTACTTCACTCAAGGAAGGATCCATACTTTCTCTATAAAAATTCTATCTCCCCGTTGAAGCCTAAGATCTCTCAAACTTAGCGATTTCTTACCATCTCCATATTAACTACTGACATTATTATTTAACTCCCTATATTTTCCCCATCCCCCTACTAAAACTATGTAAATGATCCCCTATGTAAATATCCCTCCCCCTGGTTGAAAAATAACCATAAGTACCCCCGGGAATTGCTCAGTTTGTCTGAAACTTGGCAAGAACCCTCATGCTGCCCCTTCAAACCATCTTCTAACGCAATAGACTCCTTCCAAAGCATAAAATCCCTTTTTAGGTTATCGGACCCCTTCCGAGGCCTCAAGCGCTCTTCTAACGCACATACTCACTCCTTCCGATCGCAATAGACCCTTGCCGATTTCCTTAACACTCTGCAGATCCTTGTGAGCCATCTCGCGTCGCAATATCGCAATATTTTCACCACATAGGTGTGTCCCATCCTTTGTTGCCCGATGCGATATCGCGATATCGGCGATCGACACTCGCAAGCATCGCATTTCCAAAATAAATACCTTCTCGTTCCCCGCCGATGCGATATTGCGATCGCATCGGAAGAAGTTCATCGCATCGCATTAAAGTATGAGCCACCCTGACACGTCACCTGGCTGACGTCATTCGCCGTACAGCTGACGTCAGCAGCTAGAAAACCGAAAATTCGCGCAAGCGCAAAAGTCGAGCTTCGGAGCTCCGGAACAAGAAATGGAGGCAGTTTTCGATGCGCGCGAAGTGCTAATCGCGCATCGCTACGGAAAATGAGCGATATTAGGGAATATTTAGGGAATCTTTCGATTCCTTGGCCCGTTTTGCGCCGAAAAAGCCCGAAATTGCCCGATTTTTCCAAATTAAATCGATTTAAAGACAGGAAAGGACCAGAGACAGAGATGAAAGAGTATCAGATCAAATCTACAGGGAGAAAGCACATCAAAGAGTATCAGAAAGCGGCGGAGACCATCAATGTAGCGGAAAAGAGTATCAGCGAAGACCTTCACAGCGGCCCAAAGCAGGAGACAATTAAATACCTCCCAGCAAAGTCAAAAAAGAGGGCGAGGCCGCTCAAAACCCTCAAATCATGGTTGTTGCACATTTAACTCGCACCATAACAAAACTGCAGATCCCAAAGCATAGTTATTCCAGCAATACTGCATCGAGCTTCCAAGGGACACATTGCACTCTTTTTGATCTAGCTACCTCTGACACAGTTCCATAGATATTTACCTGCATTTAATTTTGACACAATTTTAGGTTTAGAAAGCTCTTTTTGCAGATCTGTTTTAGGTCAATTGTAATAAATAGTCGGAGATATTTGCACTATAAAAGGAGCCCTGAATACTGTATTAAGGGTTGGTTGGTTGGTTGGTGGTCAGCAAACTATCTTTAGCCAATTTTGCTCCAGGAGAGACTGGCACTGTAATACCTGATAGTTTCTATAATCAAAGACTGCTTATGAGCTTTGGAGAATGGATTGTTCACTGCGTTTACCAGTTGAAGAGTGATTATGGAATTCTTGTGCTGTTACATAACACAATAAGTGTTTCTTACCTTTGTTTTTCGTTCATAAGTGACCATCTAAATAACAGAAAAGAAGATTAGCTTAGAATTTGTTTAAATACACTCTATGCTCAATTTCTGTTGTTTCTTTATGTTTTCCTCTGTTTAGGCGTAAATATGAATTCCACATGGCTCATGTTTGGCTTGACCTTAGACAGTTATCTAGGGATTCTTCATTGCCCCTAGATAGAGATCATCCTTCCCTTTGTTAAGCTGAGTGAGAGATTCTTAAGTGCCTCTCATTCCTTACATATCATTCATCCTTTTAGTCTGAACATTGTGTTATGAGCAGCTATCCTGCTTCATATTCCTCTTATGACCAAGAAAACCCACTGATAATCCTAACCCATGACTCCATGCCTAATGGTTTGAAACTTATCACTTCGTAAATTGCCTCTCTACTGGAAAGCATCTTCCTTCCATCCAAACACAAACAAGAAACCTGAACCCAATAACTAGCCTAAAAACTTCATCAACAAATTTGAATCATTAAGAGAGAGCCCTCTCTGATTGCAGGTGGGCTAGAACCTGCAATCCAAAGATTGGTTTGTGGTTACCTCGGCTGTATCCCTACACGAGCCTAGGGACAACCTGAGTGATAACATCATGGCGACTCCACTGGGGACCTCCTCAGGTAATCTCACTAAACCAGTCTGCAACCCCACAGAGGAAGAAACCGACCTTTGAAAGCTTCAGCCGACTTGTGTTGTTGTGTTTTTTAGCAAAAGTTCCCAAAAAATAGAGTAGAAGCTGGCTCCTACGAAGAAAACGCGCAATACACGATCAAATCTTGATCCAAATAGCCCAGCTATTTTTGCAAATCCAAATTTAATTCCTAAGATCATTAGAAAACAAAACCAAAAAGACGACCCAACTGCTGCGAGTCCTGAAACAGTTCAGCCAAGTGGTGTTCCGACCCCTGTCAAGGTGCTATTTTGGTCAACCCCAAGTTCCCCTGGTTCGTCACCTCCTCCTCCAAGCAGCTCCTCTACACCTCCATCCCATACTCCTACTACCACTACTACTCCTTCTACCCTGGTTGTTCCTGTTATCCCCACTGCCCTAGCTGTTCCGCTTATCCCCATCATCATGGCTAGATATGCGCCCTTACAGTTGCCTGCTAATCCCGGGGCTATGCCTCAGGACTACCAGCCAAAAATTACCTATTTTGATGGCACAAACTCCTGCACCACCCTACAACATACAAAGAAAATGTAGGATTATTTTGAGAGTTATGAAATTGATGATGACAGTGTAAGAATGAAGATTTTTGTCCAAAGTTTGACCAGTGATGTCAGAACCTGGTTTACGGCACTTGCACCCAATTCCATATTAAACCCTGAAGCCTTATACCAGGCATTTACTAACAGATGGGAGAAAAAGAAAGATCCCCTACACATACTATCTGAGTATGATACTATCAAAAGAGGTCCTCAGGAAACAGTTTTGGATTACTGTGTAAGGTTTAATAATGTGTACAATGCAATACCAAAAAATTTAAGACCTCCACCTGATCTCGCTTTATACAAGTTCCCGGATGGCTTTGATGCTGAGATGGCATATCAGTTAAGGGAAAGAGCCCCTCAAAGCCTTGCAGAAATGCAAGATGTTGCTGTTAGTGTGGAAGCAAATATAATTGCTAAAAGGAACAGAGCTAGAACTGAGAGAAGAACCACTTTTAAAGAAGAACCCTCAGCCTTTGATCAGAAGCTAGATGCTATCATCAGTGGCATCCATAGGTTGGGAGACAGAGTATACAACGTTGAAAGGAAAACCGCATGGGAAGGTCAACAACCCAATGCCATAAGGAACCCCAACTTCAGAAAAATTCAAAACACAAACGCTGGAAGGGCTAGTCCCGACCATGATATTAGGCCGCCTTTCCAAGAAAACTATGCGAAGGCATCTACATACATTGAGCCCATAGATGGGACTCATATGAACTTGATAGATTCAGAAAATCAACAGCATATCTTTCTTACTGAGGAAGACAGACCATACCTTGATGCAAAACAATTTCACACCAAGTCGGGAGAGCCCTTCGATTTTAAACAAGGTTATGATGCTGCTGTGTACGAGGTACACAAACAATATAAGTTGAGAACAAGGACCATTGATGTCCCTGCATCTAGTAGAACAAAAGAGAGTAAACAACCCAACAAAACTAAAGACAAGATCACCATAACCCAACCAGCTGATTGCTCTGTCCCAAAACCGCATCAGGTAACTGTGGAGGATATAACAGACACACAGCCTCCTATTGATCGGCCTCTACATCCTTCCTCCCCAAAAGAAAATCTGAACGACACTCTTAAAAATCTTCCCAAAACAGAAATACCATAAACTGTCATACCTCATGACATTGACATTCCAAAAGAAAACATAGAAAGTATGCCTGAAAAAAGAAATCTGCCGCTATTAACGCCAAGAAATCATTGGAAAAACCATTCAGTTTAGAAGCAGAGATTGGAAAACTCAAGATATCCATTCCCCTTTCAAAACTTGCCAAACATGATATATATAGGCAACAAATTCAAAGGTCACTTCAACTACCAGAGGTCAGGGATGATGTAAACGTTTTAGACGATACCCCTGAGCTGCTGTTTCGTTCAGAAGTTAACGGAAAATCAACATATGGACCTGTTCCACCTTTTTATGTCAATCTGCACATACACGACAAAATATTGCATAATGCTATGTTTGACTCAGGTGCCTCACATAACCTTATGCCCAAAGCTGTAATGGAAAGGTTGAACCTTGATGTCACAAGACCGTACAAAGATCTGTATTCCTTTGACTCAAGTCAAGTCAAATGTTTAGGCTTGATCAAAGACCTTTGTGTCTTTCTAGTCCAATTCCCCAACAAGACAATCTTAATGGACGTAGTAGTTGCTGACATTCCCACAAAGTATGGCATGCTTCTATCCAGATCGTGGGGAGAAAAACTGCAAGGGTCCCTTCAACTCGACCTCTCTTATGCCACTATATCTGTCTTTGGGCAACCAAGAGACTATATAGAGAAACATTAATGAAGTATGTGGTAAGCAGTGAGGAAAAACCCCAAAATTTTCCAATTTACTCAATCCATTCCGATATGGATTCTTTTATTTTATTTAATGATAACACCAGCCCTCCAACTAATGATAAGCCGTTATCCTTGGAGGAAGAAACGTACATCAATGAGCAATCAGTGGCCAATACCATTGACATTTTACCAATAGTCAAGCCAACCAACAAACAGCAAGAAGAACATCCCGAAACAGAAATTGTAAGTCTGCCCGATCCTCAAAAAACTGAAACTCTCAATACAAACCTCAAACAAGAAGTCACATGGTATTTGGAGTTTGATGGTTTGGTTAACAAGTTAGGAGCAGGGGCTAAAGTATGGATTTACAATACACATGATAATCATGCACAAGGCCATGCCTATAGACTCAATTTTAGATGTACAAACAACATGGCAGAGTATGAAGCTCTTCTCTTAGGCCTTAAGCTGCTCAAAGTCCTAGGAGCTACTAAAGTGTCCATCCTAGGTGACTCTGACTTGATTATACAACAAATGAAAGGTAACTTTGTCGCTAATGATAGCAGAATGAGAGCTTACAGAGCTGCTGCCACCGAATTACTCAATTCCTTCAGTGAATTCAGGCTTGCCAAAATTGCCCAAGATCACAATATCCATGCCCACAGTCTAGCAACCTTTGCTAGAACATGCAAGATTCCCTTTGAACCAAATCACCTTTTCACCGCTAAAATAAAACATAGACCTTCGGTCCCTAACAATGTCAAGGATTGGTAGGTATTTCAAAATGATGCCCAGATTAACAGTTTTTTAACTCTTGAGGACGAATTTTCCAACACAAACATTGACATGGATGCCATGACCGACTCACAACAGCTAGTGAAATAAAATCACCTGACTGTAACAACTGCAACAGCTAAACAAATCCTTAACCCAACTATTTTTAACAATACAAACATAGAACAGCTGAAACAAATCTGTTTAGAGGAAACAACCAAAGCAGAGGATGAGTTTATTGATCTAAAGAGTAATATTCTACCTGCTGGCCTTACTCCATTGGAAGACATGTTTGATGACAATGATGTGCCCAAAAAGCCAAAGATGGAACCTTTGAATGCTACTATAGAAGAAAACAACATAGGAACAGTAGAGCATCCCATAATGATTAAGCTGTCCAAAAATCTGCCCCTTGATCAAAAACCGAAATACGTGGATTTGTTCAAAGAATTCCAAGATGTATTTTCCTGGAGTTATGAGGACTTGAAGTCCTATGACACCTTAGTGATCCAACATACCATTCCCTTAAAACCAAATCAAAAACCGTTCAAATAGAAACTTAGGAGAATCAACCCCATGCTTCTTCCCCTTATCAAAAAATAAATACAAAGAATGTTTGAAGCAGGTATCATTGCACCCATCAGATTCTCTGAATGGGTATCTAATTTAGTTCCCACTAGGAAAAAAACATGAGAGATAATATTGTGTGTAGACTTGAGAAATTTAAACCAAGTCTCTCTAAAAGACCACTACCCTTTGCCCAAAATGGACCATATCTTGCAAATAGTAGTGGGTTACTCTAGAATTTCTTTACTAGATGGATTTTCAGGATTTAATCAAATACTCGTTCACCCGGATGACCAGGACAAGACAGCCTTTACCACACCGTGGGGAACATTTAAGTACGTTAAAATGCCTTTCGGG